>JAHBCN010008566.1:0-38090 GCA_019359885.1 Listronotus oregonensis | reverse complement strand
AATCCACTAAAATTTTTTTTTTATATTCAAATCTATTTCTGGGAACAAAAAACAATAAGAGATAAACTTTAGGTTAGCCCAAATCAATTTTTTTTTTAAAAAAGTTTCACTTTAGAAGATTAGTTTCAAATATCCTTCATAATACAAAAATTATTAAACAATTCTTAAAATCTTATAAATAAATTAGGTATTTTTTTAAAATTTACCGTAGTATCTCTAACAAATTACGAAATAAGATCAAAAAGGCAAAAATTTTTTTTTTTTTTTTTTTTTTAAGTTTTCTTGACCTAAATGGTTAAATTTTTTTTCTAAAAATAGAAATTTGGGAAAAGGGGGGCATGAGAATTTAAAAAGATATATTAAAGAAATAGTCAGTCTCTGCTTAATAATTTTAAGTTACTTCCCAAAATGCTTTGTTTAAATTAAAAAAAAAATTAAATTAAAAAAAAATTACTTATTTAAAAAATTAAAGTCTTATCCTAGAATTTTTAGTTTTTTTATTACTTGCCCATATAAAAATTAGCAAACAATTCAAGAAAATTATAATTTTTTAACACGTGACTTGTGAGAACAAAAAATAATAATAAATAGTGTTTAATTTATCCAAAATCAAAACATTTTTCTAAAATTGTTTACTTTTAATGATGGTTAGTTAGAAATCAATTCAAAAAACCAAATAAATGAATAAAGGATACTAAATTAATCTTTTTATCAAAAAAAATTGATTAAAATACTTATAATTTTATTAAAAGAATCTAATTTTTGCTTTTCCGATTATATTTATTAAGAAAATAAAACAAATTGTTTAAAACAAAAAAATTGCAAAAATTACATGAATAAAACCTTTTTTCCCTTTTTAAGAAATTTTTGGTTAAAATCAAATTATTCTTTATTTTTCGTCTTATTAAAATATTTATATACCTTTTATCTAGACAAGTACTACAACTGACCACAACTAACCACAATAGGCAAATAATCCACTAAAATTATTATTTTATATTCAAATCTATTTCGTGGGAACAAAAAACAATAAGAGATAGACTTTAGGTTAGCCCAAATCAATTATTTTTAAAAAGTTTCACTTTAGAAAGAGTTAGTTTCAAATATCCTTCATAATACAAAAATTATTAAACAATTCTTAAAATCTTATAAATTAATTAGGTATACTTTTTAAAATTTACCGTAGTATCTCTAACAAATTACGAAATAAGATCAGAAAGGCAAAAATTAACTTTTTTTAATAAATTTTTAAGTTTTCTTGACCTAAATGAAAAATGTTAGAATTTTTTCTAAAAATAGTAATTGGAAAGGGTGCATGAGAAGTTAAAAGATATATTCAAGGAAATAGTCAGTCTCTGCTTAATAATTTTAAGTTACTTAACCCAAAATGCTTTGTTTAAATTGAAAAAATAATAAATTAAAAAAAAATACTTATTTAAAAATTAAAGTCTTATCCTAGAATTTTTAGTGTTTTTATTACTTGTCCATATAAAAATTAGCAAACAATTCAAGAAAATTATAATTTTTTAACAGCAAGTGACTTGTGAGAACAAAAAATAATAATAAATAGTGTTTAAGTTATCCAAAATCAAAATATTTTTCTAAAATTGTTTACTTTTAATGATGGTTAGTTAGAAATCAATTCTAAAAACCTAATAAATGAATAAAGGATACTAAATTAATCTTTTTATCTAAAAAAATTGATTAAAATACTTATAATTTTATTAAAAAGAATCTAATTTTTGCTTTTCCGATTATATTTATTAAGAAAATAAAACAAATTGTTTAAAACAAAAAAAATTGCAAAAATTACATGAATAAAACCTTTTTTCCCCTTTTGTACAGAAATTTTTGGTTAAAATCAAATTATTCTTTATTTTTCGTCTTATTAAAAATATTTATATACCTTTTTATCTAGACAAGTTACTACAACTGACCACAACTAACCACAATAGGCAAATAATCCACTAAAATTATTATTTTATATTCAAATCTATTTCGTGGGAACAAAAACAATAAGAGATAGACTTTAGGTTAGCCAAATCAATTATTTTTAAAAAGTTTCACTTTAGAAGAGAGTTAGTTTAAATATCCTTAATAATAAAAAATTATTAAACAATTCTTAAAATCTTATAAATTAATTAGGTATACTTTTAAAATTTACCGTAGTATCTCTAACAAATTACGAAATAAGATCAGAAAGGCAAAAATTAACTTTTTTAATAAATTTTAAGTTTTCTTGACCTAAATGAAAAATGTTAGAATTTTTCTAAAAATAGTAATTGGAAAGGTGCATGAGAAGTTAAAGATATATTCAAGGAAATAGTCAGTCTCTGCTTAATAATTATAAGTTACTTAACCCAAAATGCTTTGTTTAAATTGAAAAGAATAATAAATTAAAAAAAAATTACTTATTTAAAAATTAAAGTCTTATCCTAGAATTTTTAGTGTTTTTATTACTTGTCCATATAAAAATTAGCAAACAATTCAAGAAAATTATAATTTTTTAACAGCAAGTGACTTGTGAGAACAAAAAATAATAATAAATAGTGTTTAAGTTATCCAAAATCAAAATATTTTTCTAAAATTGTTTACTTTTTTAATGATGGTTAGTTAGAAATCAATTCTAAAAACCTAATAAATGAATAAAGTATACTAAATTAATCTTTTTATCTAAAAAAATTGATTAAAATACTTATAATTTTATTAAAAGAATCTAATTTTTGCTTTTCCGATATATTTATTAAGAAAATAAAACAAATTGTTTAAAACAAAAAAAATGCAAAATTACATGAATAAAACCTTTTTTTCCCCTTTTGTACAGAAATTTTGGTTAAAATCAAATTATTCTTTATTTTCGTCTTATTAAAAATATTTATATACCTTTTATCTAGACAAGTTACACAACTGACCACAACTAACCACAATAGGCAAATAATCCACTAAAATTATTATTTTATATTCAAATCTATTTCGTGGAACAAAAACAATAGAGATAGACTTTAGGTTAGCCCAAATCAATTATTTTTTAAAAAGTTTCACTTTAGAAGAGAGTTAGTTTCAAATATCCTTCATAATACAAAAATTATTAAACAATTCTTAAAATCTTATAAATTAATTAGGTATACTTTTTAAAATTTACCGTAGTATCTCTAACAAATTACGAAATAAGATCAGAAAGGCAAAAATTAACTTTTTTTTAATAAATTTTTAAGTTTCTTGACCTAAATGAAAATGTTAGAATTTTTTTCTAAAAATAGTAATTGGAAAGGGGATGAGAAGTTAAAAGATATATTCAAGGAAATAGTCAGTCTCTCCTAGAATTTTTAGTGTTTTTATTACTTGCCATATAAAAATTAGCAAACAATTAAGAAAATTATAATTTTTTAACAGCAAGTGACTTGTGAGAACAAAAAATAATAATAAATAGTGTTTAAGTTATCCAAAATCAAAATATTTTCTAAAATTGTTTACTTTTAATGATGGTTAGTTAGAAATCAATTCTAAAAACCTAATAAATGAATAAAGGATACTAAATTAATCTTTTTATCTAAAAAAATTGATTAAAATACTTATAATTTTATTAAAAAGAATCTAATTTTTGCTTTTCCGATTATATTTATTAAGAAAATAAAACAAATTGTTTAAAACAAAAAAATTGCAAAAATTACATGAATAAAACCTTTTTTCCCTTTTGTACAGAAATTTTTGGTTAAAATCAAATTATTCTTTATTTTTCGTCTTATTAAAAATATTTATATACCTTTTATCTAGACAAGTTACTACAACTGACCACAACTAACCACAATAGGCAAATAATCCACTAAAATTATTATTTTATATTCAAATCTATTTCGTGGGAACAAAAAACAATAAGAGATAGACTTTAGGTTAGCCCAAATCAATTATTTTTAAAAAAGTTTCACTTTAGAAGAGAGTTAGTTTAAATATCCTTCATAATACAAAAATTATTAAACAATTCTTAAAATCTTATAAATTAATTAGGTATACTTTTAAAATTTACCGTAGTATCTCTAACAAATTACGAAATAAGATCAGAAAGGCAAAAATTAACTTTTTTTAATAAATTTTTAAGTTTTCTTGACCTAAATGAAAAATGTTAGAATTTTTTCTAAAAATAGTAATTGGAAAGGGGCATGAGAAGTTAAAAGATATATTCAAGGAAATAGTCAGTCTCTGCTTAATAATTTAAGTTACTTAACCCAAAATGCTTTGTTTAAATTGAAAAAATAATAAATTAAAAAAAAAATACTTATTTAAAAAATTAAAGTCTTATCCTAGAATTTTTAGTGTTTTTATTACTTGTCCATATAAAAATTAGCAAACAATTAAGAAAATTATAATTTTTTAACAGCAAGTGACTTGTGAGACAAAAATAATAATAAATAGTGTTTAAGTTATCCAAAATCAAAATATTTTTCTAAAATTGTTTACTTTTAATGATGGTTAGTTAGAAATCAATTCTAAAAACCTAATAAATAAATAAAGGATACTAAATTAATCTTTTTATCTAAAAAAATTGAATAAAATACTTATAATTTTATTAAAAAGAATCTAATTTTTACTTTTCCGATTATATTTATTAGGAAAATAAAACAAATTGTTTAAAACAAAAAAAAGTTGCAAAATTACATGAATAAAACCTTTTTTCCCCTTTTGTACAGAAATTTTTGGTTAAAATCAAATTATTCTTTATTTTTCGTCTTATTAAAAATATTTATATACCTTTTTATCTAGACAAGTTACTACAACTGACCACAACTAACCACAATAGGCAAATAATCCACTAAAATTATTATTTTATATTCAAATCTATTTCGTGGGAACAAAAAACAATAAGAGATAGACTTTAGGTTAGACCAAATCAATTATTTTTAAAAAGTTTCACTTTAGAAGAGAGTTAGTTTCAAATATCCTTCATAATACAAAATTATTAAACAATTCTTAAAATCTTATAAATTAATTAGGTATACTTTTTAAAATTTACCGTAGTATCTCTAACAAATTACGAAATAAGATCAGAAAGGCAAAATTAACTTTTTTAATAAATTTTAAGTTTTCTTGACCTAAATGAAAAATGTTAGAATTTTTTCTAAAAATAGTAATTGGAAAGGGGCATGAGAAGTTAAAAGATATATTCAAGGAAATAGTCAGTCTCTTAATAATTTAAGTTACTTAACCCAAAATGCTTTGTTTAAATTGAAAAAATAATAAATTAAAAAAAATACTTATTTAAAAATTAAAGTCTTATCCTAGAATTTTTAGTGTTTTTATTACTTGTCCATAAAAATTAGCAAACAATTCAAGAAAATTATAATTTTTAACAGCAAGTGACTTGTGAGAACAAAAATAATAATAAATAGTGTTTAAGTTATCCAAAATCAAAATATTTTTCTAAAATTGTTTACTTTTAATGATGGTTAGTTAGAAATCAATTCTAAAAACCTAATAAATGAATAAAGGATACTAAATTAATCTTTTTATCTAAAAAAATTGATTAAAATACTTATAATTTTATTAAAAAGAATCTAATTTTTGCTTTTCCGATTATATTTATTAAGAAAATAAAACAAATTGTTTAAAACAAAAAAAAATTGCAAAATTACATGAATAAAACCTTTTTTTCCCCTTTTGTACAGAAATTTTTGGTTAAAATCAAATTATTCTTTATTTTTCGTCTTATTAAAAATATTTATATACCTTTTTATCTAGACAAGTTACTACAACTGACCACAACTAACCACAATAGGCAAATAATCCACTAAAATTTTTATTTTATATTCAAATCTATTTCGTGGGAACAAAAAACAATAAGAGATAGACTTTAGGTTAGCCCAAATCAATTATTTTTAAAAAGTTTCACTTTAGAAGAGTTAGTTTCAAATATCCTTCATAATACAAAAATTATTAAAAAAAAAAAAAAAAAAAAAAAAAAAAAAAAAATAAATTTTTAAGTTTTCTTGACCTAAATGAAAATGTTAGAATTTTTTTCTAAAAATAGTAATTGGAAAGGGGCATGAGAAGTTAAAAGATATATTCAAGGAAATAGTCAGTCTCTGCTTAATAATTTAAGTTACTTAACCCAAAATGCTTTGTTTAAATTGAAAAGAATAATAAATTAAAAAAAAATTACTTATTTAAAAAATTAAAGTCTTATCCTAGAATTTTTAGTGTTTTTATTACTTGTCCATATAAAAATTAGCAAACAATTCAAGAAAATTATAATTTTTAACAGCAAGTGACTTGTGAGAACAAAAAATAATAATAAATAGTGTTTAAGTTATCCAAAATCAAAATATTTTTCTAAAATTGTTTACTTTTAATGATGGTTAGTTAGAAATCAATTCTAAAAACCTAATAAATGAATAAAGGATACTAAATTAATCTTTTTATCTAAAAAAATTGATTAAAATACTTATAATTTTATTAAAAGAATCTAATTTTTGCTTTTCCGATTATATTTATTAAGAAAATAAAACAAATTGTTTAAAACAAAAAAAATTGCAAAAATTACATGAATAAAACCTTTTTTTCCCTTTTGTACAGAAATTTTTGGTTAAAATCAAATTATTCTTTATTTTTCGTCTTATTAAAAATATTTATATACCTTTTTATCTAGACAAGTTACTACAACTGACCACAACTAACCACAATAGGCAAAAATCCACTAAATTATTATTTTATATTCAAATCTATTTCGTGGGAACAAAAAACAATAAGAGATAGACTTTAGGTTAGCCCAAATCAATTATTTTTTAAAAAGTTTCACTTTAGAAGAGAGTTAGTTTCAAATATCCTTCATAATACAAAAATTATTAAACAATTCTTAAAATCTTATAAATTAATTAGGTATACTTTTAAAATTTACCGTAGTATCTCTAACAAATTACGAAATAAGATCAGAAAGGCAAAAATTAACTTTTTTTAATAAATTTTAAGTTTTCTTGACCTAAATGAAAAATGTTAGAATTTTTTCTAAAAATAGTAATTGGAAAGGGGGCATGAGAAGTTAAAAGATATATTCAAGGAAATAGTCAGTCTCTGCTTAATAATTTTAAGTTACTTAACCCAAAATGCTTTGTTTAAATTGAAAAAATAATAAATTAAAAAAAATTACTTATTTAAAAAATTAAAGTCTTATCCTAGAATTTTTAGTGTTTTTATTACTTGTCCATATAAAAATTAGCAAACAATTCAAGAAAATTATAATTTTTTAACAGCAAGTGACTTGTGAGAACAAAAATAATAATAAATAGTGTTTAAGTTATCCAAAATCAAAACATTTTTCTAAAATTGTTTACTTTTAATGATGGTTAGTTAGAAATCAATTCTAAAAACCTAATAAATGAATAAAGGATACTAAATTAATCTTTTTATCTAAAAAAATTGATTAAAATACTTATAATTTTATTAAAAAGAATCTAATTTTTGCTTTTCCGATTATATTTATTAAGAAAATAAAACAAATTGTTTAAAACAAAAAAAAAAAAAAATTGCAAAAATTACATGATAAAACCCTTTTTTTTTCCCTTTTGTACAGAAATTTTTGGTTAAAATCAAATTATTCTTTATTTTTCGTCTTATTAAAATATTTATATACCTTTTTATCTAGACAAGTTACTACAACTGACCACAACTAACCACAATAGGCAAATAATCCACTAAAATTATTATTTTATATTCAAATCTATTTCGTGGGAACAAAAAACAATAAGAGATAGACTTTAGGTTAGCCCAAATCAATTATTTTTTAAAAAAGTTTCACTTTAGAAGAGAGTTAGTTTCAAATATCCTTCATAATACAAAAATTATTAACAATTCTTAAAATCTTATAAATTAATTAGATATACTTTTTAAAATTTACAAATTACGAAATAAGATCAGAAAGGCAAAAATTAACTTTTTTTAATAAATTTTTAAGTTTTCTTGACCTAAATGAAAAATGTTAGAATTTTTTCTAAAATAAGTAATTGGAAAGGGGCATGAGAAGTTAAAAGAATATATTCAAGGAAATAGTCAGTCTCTGCTTAATAATTTAAGTTACTTAACCCAAAATGCTTTGTTTAAATTGAAAAAATAATAAATTAAAAAAAAAATTACTTATTTAAAAAATTAAAGTCTTATCCTAGAATTTTTAGTGTTTTTATTACTTGTCCATATAAAAATTAGCAAACAATTCAAGAAAATTATAATTTTTTAACAGCAAGTGACTTGTGAGAACAAAAAATAATAATAAATAGTGTTTAAGTTATCCAAAATCAAAATATTTTTCTAAAATTGTTTACTTTTAATGATGGTTAGTTAGAAATCAATTCTAAAAACCTAATAAATGAATAAAGGATACTAAATTAATCTTTTTATCTAAAAAAATTGATTAAAATACTTATAATTTTATTAAAAAGAATCTAATTTTTGCTTTTCCGATAATATTTATTAAGAAAATAAAACAAATTGTTTAAAACAAAAAAAAAATTGCAAATTTACATGATTAAAACCTTTTTTTCCTTTTGTACAGAAATTTTTGGTTAAAATCAAATTATTCTTTATTTTTCGTCTTATTAAAAATATTTATATACCTTTTTATCTAGACAAGTTACTACAACTGACCACAACTAACCACAATAGGCAAATAATCCACTAAAATTATTATTTTATATTCAAATCTATTTCGTGGGAACAAAAAACAATAAGAGATAGACTTTAGGTTAGCCCAAATCAATTATTTTTTAAAAAGTTTCACTTTAGAAGAGAGTTAGTTTAAATATCCTTATAATAAAAAATTATTAAACAATTCTTAAAATCTTATAAATTAATTAGGTATACTTTTAAAATTTACCGTAGTATCTCTAACAAATTACGAAATAGATCAGAAAGGCAAAATTAACTTTTTAATAAATTTTTAAGTTTTCTTGACCTAAATGAAAATGTTAGAATTTTTTCTAAAAATAGTAATTGGAAAGGGTGCATGAGAAGTTAAAAGATATATTCAAGGAAATAGCAGTCTCTGCTTAATAATTTAAGTTACTTAACCAAAATGCTTTGTTTAAATTGAAAAAATAATAAATTAAAAAATTACTTATTTAAAAAATTAAAGTCTTATCCTAGAATTTTAGTGTTTTTACTTGTCCATAAAAATTAGCAAACAATAAAAAATTATATTTAACAGCAAGTGACTTGTGAGAACAAATAATAATAATAGTGTTTAAGTTATCCAAAATCAAAATATTTTCAAATTGTTTATTTAATGATGGTTAGTTGAATATAAACCAATAAATGAATAAAGGTACTAAATTAATCTTTTATCTAAAAAAATTGATTAAAATACTTATAATTTTATTAAAAGAATTAATTTTTGCTTTTCCGATATATTTATTAAGAAAATAAACAAATTGTTTAACAAAAAATTCAAAATTACATGAATAAAACCTTTTTCCCTTGTACAGAAATTTTGGTTAAATCAAATTATTTTATTTTCGTCTTATTAAAAATATTATATACCTTTTATTGAAAGTTACTAAACTGACCAAACTAACCAATAGGCAATATCCATAATTTTATTTTATATTCAATCTATTTCTGGGAACAAAAACAATAAGAGATAGACTTTAGGTTAGCCCAAATCAATTATTTTTTAAAAAGTTTCACTTAGAAGAGAGTTAGTTTAAATATCCTTATAATACAAATTATTAAACATTCTAAAATCTTATAAATTAATTAGGTATACTTTTTAAAATTTACCGAGTATCTCTAACAAATTACGAAATAAGATCAGAAAGGCAAAAATTAACTTTTTTAATAAATTTTAAGTTTTCTTGACCTAAATGAAAAATGTTAGAATTTTTTTCTAAAAATAGTAATTGGAAAGGGGATGAAAGTTAAAGATATATTCAAGGAAATAGTCAGTCTCTGCTTATAATTTAAGTTACTTAACCCAAAATGCTTTGTTTAAATTGAAAAAATAATAAATTAAAAAAATTACTTATTTAAAATTAAAGTCTTATCCTAGAATTTTTAGTGTTTTTATTACTTGTCCTATAAAAATTAGAAACAATTAGAAAATTATAATTTTTAACAGCAAGTGACTTGTAGAACAAAAATAATAATAAAGTGTTTAAGTTATCCAAAATCAAAATATTTTTCTAAATTGTTTACTTTTAATATGTTATTAAAATATTTAAAACCTAATAAATAATAAAGATACAAATTAACTTTTTATCAAAAATTGATTAAAATACTTTAATTTATTAAAAAGAATCAATTTTTGCTTTTCCATTATATTTATTAAGAAAATAAAACAAATTGTTTAAAACAAAAAATGCAAAATTAATAATAAAACCTTTTTTTCCTTTGTACAGAAATTTTTGGTTAAAATCAAATTATTCTTTATTTCGCTATTAAAAATATTTATATACCTTTTTATCTACTAATTTTTGCTTTTCCGATTATATTTATTAAGAAAATAAAACAAATTGTTTAAAACAAAAAAAAATGCAAAAATTACATGAATAAAACCTTTTTTCCCTTTTGTACAGAAATTTTGGTTAAAATCAAATTATTCTTTATTTTTCGTCTTATTAAAAATATTTATATACCTTTTATCTAGACAAGTTACTACAACTGACCACAACTAACCACAATAGGCAAATAATCCACTAAAATTATTATTTTATATTCAAATCTATTTCGTGGGAACAAAAACAATAAGAGATAGACTTTAGGTTAGCCCAAATCAATTATTTTTAAAAAGTTTCACTTTAGAAGAGAGTTAGTTTAAATATCCTTCATAATACAAAATTATTAAACAATTCTTAAAATCTTATAAATTAATTAGGTATACTTTTAAAATTTACGTAGTATCTCTAACAAATTACGAAATAAGATCAGAAGGCAAAAATTAACTTTTTTAATAATTTTTAAGTTTCTTGACCTAAATGAAAAATGTTAGAATTTTTTCTAAAAATAGTAATTGAAAGGGGCATGAGAAGTTAAAAGATATATTCAAGAAATAGTCAGTCTCTGCTTAATAATTTAAGTTACTTAACCCAAAATGCTTTGTTTAAATTGAAAAGAATAATAAATTAAAAAAAAATTACTTATTTAAAAAATTAAGTCTTATCCTAGAATTTTTAGTGTTTTTATTACTTGTCCATATAAAATTAGCAAACAATTCAAGAAAATTATAATTTTTAACAGCAAGTGACTTGTGAGAACAAAAATAATAATAAATAGTGTTTAAGTTATCCAAAATCAAAAATTTTTCTAAAATTGTTTACTTTTAATGATGGTTAGTTAGAAATCAATTCTAAAAACCTAATAAATGAATAAAGGATACTAAATTAATCTTTTTATCTAAAAATTGATTAAAATACTTATAATTTTATTAAAAAGAATCTAATTTTTGCTTTTCCGATTATATTTATTAAGAAAATAAAACAAATTGTTTAAAACAAAAAAATTGCAAAAATTACATGATAAAACCTTTTTTTCCCTTTGTACAGAAATTTTTGGTTAAAATCAAATTATTCTTTATTTTCGTCTTATTAAAAATATTTATATACCTTTTTATCTAGACAGTTACTACAACTGACCACAACTAACCACAATAGGCAAATAATCCACTAAAATTATTATTTTATATTCAAATCTATTTCGTGGGAACAAAAACAATAAGAGATAGACTTTAGGTTAGCCCAAATCAATTATTTTTTAAAAAAGTTTCACTTTAGAAGAGAGTTAGTTTCAAATATCCTTCATAATACAAAAATTATTAAACAATTCTTAAAATCTTATAAATTAATTAGGTATACTTTTTAAAATTTTGTAGTATCTCTAACAAATTACGAAATAAGATCAGAAAGGCAAAAATTAACTTTTTTTAATAAATTTTTAAGTTTTCTTGACCTAAATGAAAAATGTTAGAATTTTTTTCTAAAAATAGTAATTGGAAAGGGGCATGAGAAGTTAAAAGATATATTCAAGGAAATAGTCAGTCTCTGCTTAATAATTTTAAGTTACTTAACCCAAAATGCTTGTTTAAATTGAAAAAATAATAAATTAAAAAAAATACTTATTTAAAAAATTAAAGTCTTATCCTAGAATTTTTAGTGTTTTTATTACTTGTCCATATAAAAATTAGCAAACAATTTAAGAAAATTATAATTTTTTAACAGCAAGTGACTTGTGAGAACAAAAATAATAATAAATAGTGTTTAAGTTATCCAAAATCAAAATATTTTCTAAAATTGTTTACTTTTAATGATGGTTAGTTAGAAATCAATTCTAAAAACCTAATCAATGAATAAAGGATACTAAATTAATCTTTTTATCTAAAAAAATTGATTAAAATACTTATAATTTTATTAAAAAGAAACTAATTTTTGCTTTTCCGATAATATTTATTAAGAAAATAAAACAAATTGTTTAAAACAAAAAAAAAATGCAAAAATTACATGATTAAAACCTTTTTTTTCCCCTTTTGTACAGAAATTTTTGGTTAAAATCAAATTATTCTTTATTTTTCGTCTTATTAAAAATATTTATATACCTTTTTATCTAGACAAGTTACTACAACTGACCACAACTAACCACAATAGGCAAATAATCCACTAAAATTATTATTTTATATTCAAATCTATTTCGTGGGAACAAAAAACAATAAGAGATAGACTTTAGGTTAGCCCAAATCAATTATTTTTTAAAAAGTTTCACTTTAGAAGAGAGTTAGTTTAAATATCCTTCATAATACAAAAATTATTAAACAATTCTTAAAATCTTATAAATTAATTAGGTATACTTTTTAAAATTTACCGTAGTATCTCTAACAAATTACGAAATAAGATCAGAAAGGCTAAAGTTAACTTTTTTTTAATAAATTTTTAAGTTTTCTTGACCTAAATGAAAAATGTTAGAATTTTTTTCTAAAAATAGTAATTGGAAAGGGTGCATGAGAAGTTAAAAGATATATTCAAGGAAATAGTCAGTCTCTGCTTAATAATTTTAAGTTACTTAACCCAAAATGCTTTGTTTAAATTGAAAAAAATAATAAATTAAAAAAAAAATACTTATTTAAAAAATTAAAGTCTTATCCTAGAATTTTTAGTGTTTTTATTACTTGTCCATATAAATATTTGCAAACAATTTAAGAAAATTATAATTTTTTAACAGCAAGTGACTTGTGAGAACCAAAAATAATAGTAAATAGTGTTTAAGTTATCCAAAATCAAAATATTTTTCTAAAATTGTTTACTTTTAATGATGGTTAGTTAGAAATCAATTCTAAAAACCTAATAAATGAATAAAGGATACTAAATTAATCTTTTTATCTAAAAAAATTGATTAAAATACTTATAATTTTATTAAAAAGAATCTAATTTTTGCTTTTCCGATTATATTTATTAAGAAAATAAAACAAATTGTTTAAAACAAAAAAAAATTACATGAATAAAACCTTTTTTTCCCCTTTTGTACAGAAATTTTTGGTTAAAATCAAATTATTCTTTATTTTTCGTCTTATTAAAAATATTTATATACCTTTTTATCTAGACAAGTTACTACAACTGACCACAACTAACCACAATAGGCAAATAATCCACTAAAATTATTATTTTATATTCAAATCTATTTCGTGGGAACAAAAAACAATAAGAGATAGACTTTAGGTTAGCCCAAATCAATTATTTTTGAAAAAAGTTTCACTTTAGAAGAGAGTTAGTTTCAAATATCCTTCATAATACAAAAATTATTAAACAATTCTTAAAATCTTATAAATTAATTAGGTATACTTTTTAAAATTTACCGTAGTATCTCTAACAAATTACGAAATAGGATCAGAAAGGCAAAAATTAACTTTTTTTAAATAAATTATTAAGTTTTCTTGACCTAAATGAAAAATGTTAGAAGTTTTTTCTAAAAATAGTAATTGGAAAGGGTGCATGAGAAGTTAAAAGATATATTCAAGGAAATAGTCAGTCTCTGCTTAATAATTATAAGTTACTTAACCCAAAATGCTTTGTTTAATATGAAAAGAATAATAAATTTAAAAAAAAAATTACTTATTTAAAAAATTAAAGTCTTATCCTAGAATTTTTAGTGTTTTTATTACTTGTCCATATAAAAATTAGCAAACAATTAAAGAAAATTATAATTTTTTAACAGCAAGTGACTTGTGAGAACAAAAAATAATAATAAATAGTATTTAAGTTATCCAAAATCAAAATATTTTTCTAAAATTGTTTACTTTTAATGATGGTTAGTTAGAAATCAATTCTAAAAACCTAATAAATGAATAAAGGATACTAAATTAATCTTTTATCTAAAAAATTGATTAAAATACTTATAATTTTATTAAAAAATCTAATTTTTGCTTTTCCGATTATATTTATTAAGAAAATAAAACAAATTGTTTAAAACAAAAAAATTGCAAAAATTACATGAATAAAACCTTTTTTTCCCCTTTTGTACAGAAATTTTTGGTTAAAATCAAATTATTCTTTATTTTTCGTCTTATTAAAAATATTTATATACCTTTTTATCTAGACAAGTTACTACAACTGACCACAACTAACCACAATAGGCAAATAATCCACTAAAATTATTATTTTATATTCAAATCTATTTCGTGGGAACAAAAACAATAAGAGATAGACTTTAGGTTAGCCCAAATCAATTATTTTTGAAAAAGTTTCACTTTAGAAGAGAGTTAGTTTAAATATCTCATAATAAAAAATTATTAAACAATTCTTAAAATCTTATAAATTAATTAGGTATACTTTTAAAATTTACCGTAGTATCTCTAACAAATTACGAAATAGGATCAGAAAGGCAAAAATTAACTTTTTTAAATAAATTTTTAAGTTTTCTTGACCTAAATGAAAAATGTTAGAAGTTTTTCTAAAATAGTAATTGGAAAGGGTGCATGAGAAGTTAAAAGATATATTCAAGGAAATAGTCAGTCTCTGCTTAATAATTATAAGTTACTTAACCCAAAATGCTTTGTTTAAATTGAAAAGAATAATAAATTAAAAAAAATTACTTATTTAAAAATTAAAGTCTTATCCTAGAATTTTTAGTGTTTTTATTACTTGTCCATATAAAAATTAGCAAACAATTCAAGAAAATTATAATTTTTTAACAGCAAGTGACTTGTGAGAACAAAAATAATAATAAATAGTGTTTAAGTTATCCAAAATCAAAATATTTTTCTAAAATTGTTTACTTTTAATGATGGTTAGTTAGAAATCAATTCTAAAAACCTAATAAATGATTATATTTATTAAGAAAATAAAACAAATTGTTTAAAACAAAAAAATTGCAAAAATTACATGAATAAAACCTTTTTTTCCCTTTTGTACAGAAATTTTTGGTTAAAATCAAATTATTCTTTATTTTTGTCTTATTAAAAATATTTATATACCTTTTTATCTAGACAAGTTACACAACTGACCACAACTAACCACAATAGGCAAATAATCCATAAAATTATTATTTTATATTCAAATCTATTTCGTGGGAACAAAAACAATAAGAGATAGACTTTAGGTTAGCCCAAATCAATTATTTTTAAAAGTTTCACTTTAGAAGAGAGTTAGTTTAAATATCCTTATAATAAAAAATTATTAAACAATTCTTAAAATCTATAAATTAATTAGGTATACTTTTTAAAATTTACCGTAGTATCTCTAACAAATTACGAAATAGATCAGAAAGGCAAAAATTAACTTTTTTTAAATAAATTTTAAGTTTTCTTGACCTAAATGAAAATGTTAGAATTTTTTCTAAAAATAGTAATTGGAAAGGGTGCATGAGAAGTTAAAAGATATATTCAAGGAAATAGTCAGTCTCTGCTTAATAATTATAAGTTACTTAACCCAAAATGCTTTGTTTAAATTGAAAAGAATAATAAATTAAAAAAAATTACTTATTTAAAAATTAAAGTCTTATCCTAGAATTTTTAGTGTTTTTATTACTTGTCCATATAAAAATTAGCAAACAATTCAAGAAAATTATAATTTTTTAACAGCAAGTGACTTGTGAGAACAAAAAATAATAATAAATAGTGTTTAAGTTATCCAAAATCAAAATATTTTTCTAAAATTGTTTATTTTTAATGATGGTTAGTTAGAAATCAATTCTAAAAACCTAATAAATGAATAAAGGGTACTAAATTAATCTTTTTATCTAAAAAAATTGATTAAAATACTTATAATTTTATTAAAAAGAATTTAATTTTTGCTTTTCCGATAATATTTATTAAGAAAATAAAACAAATTGTTTAAAACAAAAAAAAAATTGCAAAAATTACATGATTAAAACCTTTTTTTTCCCCTTTTGTACAGAAATTTTTGGTTAAAATCAAATTATTCTTTATTTTCAAATCTATTTCGTGGGAACAAAAAACAATAAGAGATAGACTTTAGGTTAGCCCAAATCAATTTTTTTTTTAAAAGTTTCACTTTAGAAGAGAGTTAGTTTCAAATATCCGTCATAATACAAAAATTATTAAACAATTCTTAAAATCTTATAAATTAATTAGGTATACTTTTTAAAATTTACCGTAGTATCACTAACAAATTACGAAATAAGATCAGAAAGGCAAAAATTAACTTTTTTTTTAATAAATTTTTAAGTTTTCTTGACCTAAATGAAGAATGTTAGAATTTTTTTCTAAAAATAGTAATTGGAAAGGGGGAATGGGAAGTTAAAAGATATATTCAAGGAAATAGTCAGTCTCTGCTTAATAATTTTAAGTTACTTAACCCAAAATGCTTTGTTTAAATTGAAAAAAATAATAAATTAAAAAAAAAATTACTTATTTAAAAAATTAAAGTCTTATCCTTGAATTTTTAGTGTTTTCATTACTTGCCCATATAAAAATTAGCAAACAATTCAAGAAAATTATAATTTTTTAACAGCAAGTGACTTGTGAGTTAAACTAATAAATATAAGATATAATTATTTTATCAAAAAGTTAAAATAATTTATTAAAGATCTAATTGCTTTCGATTATATTTATTAAGAAATAAAAATGTTTAAAAAAAAATAAATTACAGAATAACCTTTTTCCTTTTAGAAATTGGTTAAAATCAAATTATTTTATTTGTCTATTAAAATTTTATATACCTTTATCTAGACAAGTTACACTACAAATAACCAAAAAAATAATCATAATTTTTTATATTCAAATCTATTTGACAAAACAAGAAAGTTTGGTTAGCAAATCAATTATTTTAAAGTTTCCTTTAGAGAGTTTAAATATCTTTAATAAAAAATATTAAAAATTAATCAATTAATTGGTATCTTTTAATTACGTATATCTACAATTAATAGATGAGAAATCTTTAATTTAGTTTATAAAAATTTATTTCAATAGTAATTGGAAGGCAGAAGTTAAGTTGAATGCGTCTTAATAATTTAAGTTAAATCTTGTTAATTGAAAATAATAAATAAAAAATTATATAAAATTAATCTATCATTTTAGTGTTTATTATTGCCTTAAATTAACAATTAAGAAAATTATAATTTAGCAAGTGCTTGAACAAAAAATAATAATAAATAGTGTTTAAGTTATCCAAAATCAAAACATTTTTCTAAAATTTTTACTTTTAATGATGGTTAGTAGAAATCTATTCTAAAAACCTAATAAATAAATAAAGGATACTAAATTAATTTTTTTATCAAAAAAATTGATTAAAATATTATAATTTTATTAAAAAGAATCTAATTTTTGCTTTTCGATTATATTTATTAAGAAAATAGAACAAATTGTTTAAAACAAAAAAATTGCAAAAATTACAGAATAAAACCTTTTTTTCCCCTTTTGTACAGAAATTTTTGGTTAAAATCAAATTATTCTTTATTTTTCGTCTTATTAAAAATATTTATATACCTTTTTATCTAGACAAGTTACTACAACTGACCACAACTAACCACAATAGGCAAATAATCCACTAAATTTTTTATTTTATATTCAAATCTATTTCGTGGGAACAAAAAACAATAAGAGATAGACTTTAGGTTAGCCCAAATCAATTATTTTTTAAAAAAGTTTCACTTTAGAAGAGAGTTAGTTTCAAATATCCTTCATAATACAAAAATTATTAAACAATTCTTAAAATCTTATAAATTAATTAGGTATACTTTTTAAAATTTACCGTAGTATCTCTAACAAATTACGAAATATGATCAGAAAGGCAAAAATTAACTTTTTTTAATAAATTTTTAAGTTTTCTTGACCTATAAAAATGTAGAATTTTTTTCTAAAATAGTAATTGGAATAGGGTCATAATAGTTAAAAGATATATTCAAAGAAATAGCCAGTCTCTGCTTAATAATTTTAGTTACTTAACCCAAAATGCTTTGTTTAAATTGAAAAGAATAATAAATTAAAAAAATTTACTTATTTAAAAAATTAAAGTCTTATCCTGGAATTTTTAGTGTTTTTATTATTGTCCATATAAAAATTAGCAAACAATTCAAGAAAATTATAATTTTTTAACAGCAAGTGACTTGTGAGAACAAAAATAATAATAAATAGTGTTTAAGTTATCCAAAATCAAAATATTTTTCTAAAATTGTTTACTTTTAATGATGGTTAGTTAGAAATCAATTCTAAAAACCTAATAAATGAATAAAGGATACTAAATTAATCTTTTTATCTAAAAAAATTGATTAAAATACTTATAATTTTATTAAAAGAATCTAATTTTTGCTTTTCCGATTATATTTATTAAGAAAATAAAACAAATTGTTTAAACAAAAAAATTGCAAAATTACATGAATAAAACCTTTTTTCCCCTTTTGTACAGAAATTTTTGGTTAAAATCAAATTATTCTTTATTTTCGTCTTATTAAAAATATTTATATACCTTTTTATCTAGACAAGTTACTACAACTGACCACAACTAACCACAATAGGCAAATAATCCACTAAAATTATTATTTTATATTCAAATCTATTTCGTGGGAACAAAAAACAATAAGAGATAGACTTTAGGTTAGCCCAAATCAATTATTTTTTAAAAAGTTTCACTTTAGAAGAGAGTTAGTTTCAAATATCCTTCATAATACAAAAATTATTAAACAATTCTTAAAATCTTATAAATTAATTAGGTATACTTTTTAAAATTTACCGTAGTATCTCTAACAAATTACGAAATAAGATCAGAAAGGCAAAATTAACTTTTTTTAATAAATTTTTAAGTTTTCTTGACCTAAATGAAAAATGTTAGAATTTTTTCTAAAAATAGTAATTGGAAAGGGTGCATGAGAAGTTAAAAGATATATTCAAGGAAATAGTCAGTCTCTGCTTAATAATTATAAGTTACTTAACCCAAAATGCTTTGTTTAAATTGAAAAGAATAATAAATTAAAAAAAATACTTATTTAAAAAATTAAAGTCTTATCTAGAATTTTTAGTGTTTTTATTACTTGTCCATATAAAAATTAGCAAACAATTAAGAAAATTATAATTTTTAACAGCAAGTGACTTGTGAGAACAAAAAATAATAATAAATAGTGTTTAAGTTATCCAAAATCAAAATATTTTTCTAAAATTGTTTACTTTTAATGATGGTTAGTTAGAAATCAATTCTAAAAACCTAATAAATGAATAAAGGATACTAAATTAATCTTTTTATCTAAAAAAATTGATTAAAATACTTATAATTTTATTAAAAGAATCTAATTTTGCTTTTCCGATTATATTTATTAAGAAAATAAAACAAATTGTTTAAAACAAAAAAAATTGCAAAAATTACATGAATAAAACCTTTTTTTCCCTTTTGTACAGAAATTTTTGGTTAAAATCAAATTATTCTTTATTTTTCGTCTTATTAAAAATATTTATATACCTTTTTATCTAGACAAGTTACTACAACTGACCACAACTAACCACAATAGGCAAATAATCCACTAAAATTATTATTTTATATTCAAATCTATTTCGTGGGAACAAAAAACAATAAGAGATAGACTTTAGGTTAGCCCAAATCAATTATTTTTTAAAAAAGTTTCACTTTAGAAGAGAGTTAGTTTCAAATATCCTTCATAATACAAAAATTATTAAACAATTCTTAAAATCTTATAAATTAATTAGGTATACTTTTTAAAATTTACCGTAGTATCTCTAACAAATTACGAAATAAGATCAGAAAGGCAAAAATTAACTTTTTTTAATAAATTTTTAAGTTTTCTTGACCTAAATGAAAAATGTTAGAATTTTTTCTAAAAATAGTAATTGGAAAGGGTGCATGAGAAGTTAAAAGATATATTCAAGGAAATAGTCAGTCTCTGCTTAATAATTATAAGTTACTTAACCCAAAATGCTTTGTTTAAATTGAAAAGAATAATAAATTAAAAAAAATTACTTATTTAAAAAATTAAAGTCTTATCGTAGAATTTTTAGTGTTTTTATTACTTGTCCATATAAAAATTAGCAAACAATTCAAGAAAATTAAAATTTTTTTAACAGCAAGTGACTTGTGAGAACAAAAAGTGTTTAAGTTATCCAAAATCAAAATATTTTTCTAAAATTGTTTACTTTTAATGATGGTTAGTTAGAAATCAATTCTAAAAACCTAATAAATGAATAAAGGATACTAAATTAATCTTTTTATCTAAAAAAATTGATTAAAATACTTATAATTTTATTAAAAAGAATCTAATTTTTGCTTTTCCGATTATATTTATTAAGAAAATAAAACAAATTGTTTAAAACAAAAAAAATTGCAAAAATTACATGAATAAAACCTTTTTTTCCCTTTTGTACAGAAATTTTTGGTTAAAATCAAATTATTCTTTATTTTTCGTCTTATTAAAAATATTTATATACCTTTTATCTAGACAAGTTACTACAACTGACCACAACTAACCACAATAGGCAAATAATCCACTAAAATTATTATTTTATATTCAAATCTATTTCGTGGGAACAAAAACAATAAGAGATAGACTTTAGGTTAGCCCAAATCAATTATTTTTTAAAAAGTTTCACTTTAGAAGAGAGTTAGTTTCAAATATCCTTCATAATACAAAAATTATTAAACAATTCTTAAAATCTTATAAATTAATTAGGTATACTTTTAAAATTTACCGTAGTATCTCTAACAAATTACGAAATAAGATCAGAAAGGCAAAAATTAACTTTTTTTAATAAATTTTTAAGTTTTCTTGACCTAAATGAAAAATGTTAAAATTTTTTTCTAAAAATAGTAATTGGAAAGGGGCATGAGAAGTTAAAAGATATATTCAAGAAATAGTCAGTCTCTGCTTAATAATTTTAAGTTACTTAACCCAAAATGCTTTGTTTAAATTGAAAAAAATAATAAATTAAAAAAAATTACTTATTTAAAAAATTAAAGTCTTATCCTAGAATTTTTAGTGTTTTTATTACTTGTCCATATAAAAATTTGCAAACAATTTAAGAAAATTATAATTTTTTAACAGCAAGTGACTTGTGAGAACAAAAAATAATAATAAATAGTGTTTAAGTTATCCAAAATCAAAATATTTTTCTAAAATTGTTTACTTTTAATGATGGTTAGTTAGAAATCAATTCTAAAAACCTAATAAATGAATAAAGGATACTAAATTAATCTTTTTATCTAAAAAATTGATTAAAATACTTATAATTTTATTAAAAAGAATCTAATTTTTGCTTTTCCGATTATATTTATTAAGAAAATAAAACAAATTGTTTAAAACAAAAAAATTGCAAAATTACATGAATAAAACCTTTTTTCCCCTTTTGTACAGAAATTTTTGGTTAAAATCAAATTATTCTTTATTTTCGTCTTATTAAAAATATTTATATACCTTTTATCTAGACAAGTTACTACAACTGCCCACAACTAACCACAATAGGCAAATAATCCACTAAAATTATTATTTTATATTCAAATCTATTTCGTGGAACAAAAACAATAAGAGATAGACTTTAGGTTAGCCCAAATCAATTATTTTTTAAAAAGTTTCACTTTAGAAGAGAGTTAGTTTCAAATATCCTTCATAATACAAAAATTATTAAACAATTCTTAAAATCTTATAAATTAATTAGGTATACTTTTTAAAATTTACCGTAGTATCTCTAACAAATTACGAAATAAGATCAGAAAGGCAAAAATTAACTTTTTTTAATAAATTTTTAAGTTTTCTTGACCTAAATGAAAAATGTTAGAATTTTTTTCTAAAAATAGTAATTGGAAAGGGGCATAGAGAGGTTAAAAGATATATTCAAGGAAATAGTCAGTCTCTGCTTAATAATTTTAAGTTACTTAACCCAAAATGCTTTGTTTAAATTGAAAAAATAATAAATTAAAAAAAAATTACTTATTTAAAAATTAAAGTCTTATCCTAGAATTTTTAGTGTTTTTATTACTTGCCCATATAAAAATTAGCAAACAATTCAAGAAAATTATAATTTTTAACAGCAAGTGACTTGTGAGAACAAAAAATAATAATAAATAGTGTTTAAGTTATCCAAAATCAAAACATTTTTCTAAAATTGTTTACTTTTAATGATGGTTAGTTAGAAATCAATTCTAAAAACCTAATAAATGAATAAAGGATACTAAATTAATCTTTTATCTAAAAAATTATTAAAATACTTATAATTTTATTAAAAAGAATCTAATTTTGCTTTTCCGATTATATTTATTAAGAAAATAAAACAAATTGTTTAAAACAAAAAAAAATTGCAAAAATTACATGAATAAAACCTTTTTTTCCCTTTTGTACAGAAATTTTTGGTTAAAATCAAATTATTCTTTATTTTTCGTCTTATTAAAAATATTTATATACCTTTTTATCTAGACAAGTTACTACAACTGACCACAACTAACCACAATAGGCAAATAATCCACTAAAATTATTATTTTATATTCAAATCTATTTCGTGGGAACAAAAAACAATAAGAATAGACTTTAGGTTAGCCCAAATCAATTATTTTTAAAAAAGTTTCACTTTAGAAGAGAGTTAGTTTCAAATATCCTTCATAATACAAAAATTATTAAACAATTCTTAAAATCTTATAAATTAATTAGGTATACTTTTTAAAATTTACCGTAGTATCTCTAACAAATTACGAAATAAGATCAGAAAGGCAAAATTAACTTTTTTAAATAAATTTTTAAGTTTTCTTGACCTAAATGAAAATGTTAGAATTTTTTTCTAAAAATAGTAATTGGAAAGGGTGCATGAGAAGTTAAAAGATATATTCAAGGAAATAGTCAGTCTCTGCTTAATAATTTTAAGTTACTTAACCCAAAATGCTTTGTTTAAATTGAAAAGAATAATAAATTAAAAAAAATACTTATTTAAAAATTAAAGTCTTATCCTAGAATTTTTAGTGTTTTTATTACTTGCCATATAAAAATTAGCAAACAATTAAGAAAATTATAATTTTTAACAGCAAGTGACTTGTGAGAACAAAAATAATAATAAATAGTGTTTAAGTTATCCAAAATCAAAATATTTTTCTAAAATTGTTTACTTTTAATGATGGTTAGTTAAAAATCAATTCTAAAAACCTAATAAATGAATAAAGGATACTAAATTAATCTTTTTATCTAAAAAATTGATTAAAATACTTATAATTTTATTAAAAGAATCTAATTTTTGCTTTTCCGATATATTTATTAAGAAAATAAAACAAATTGTTTAAAACAAAAAAAATTGCAAAAATTACATGAATAAAACCTTTTTTTCCCTTTGTACAGAAATTTTTGGTTAAAATCAAATTATTCTTTATTTTTCGTCTTATTAAAAATATTTATATACCTTTTATCTAGACAAGTTACTACAACTGACCACAACTAACCAAATAGGCAAATAATCACTAAATTATTATTTTATATTCAAATCTATTTCGGGAACAAAACATAGTTTTAGGTTAGCATCATATTTTTTAAAATTTCACTTTAAGGTTTTTAATACCTTCTTAAAATTATTAAGAAATTCTAAATTTACAATAAAGGAAACTTTTCTAAAATTTTTAGTTTCACTCGAAAAAATATGAAACAAATTCTTTGATTTATATCTCCTTTATTATTTTGAAACTGTAATTTTTTTATAAATGTAATAAGGTTTAGTAATAAATTTTCAAGATATCTCTTTGTTTAGATATATTAAAGTTTTAAATTAAAATCGCAATATTTCAAAGAAAAGAATAACTAAAAAAATTTTATTTAAAAAAAATACCCTAATTTATTAGGTCTTCTATTTTGTCCATATATACTTTCAAGAAATTAAAATTTTTTCGAGGTTTAACAAGAAATATTTATTACAGTTTTCCTAAGGTCAAAATTTTTCTAAAATTGTTTACTTTTTAAGATGGTTCGTTAGAAATCAATTTATAAACCTAATAAATGACATAAGGATACTAAATTAATCTTTTTATCTAAATTGATTAAAATACTTATAATTATTAAAGATCAATTTTGCTTTCCGATTATATTTATTAAGAGAAATAAAAAAATTGATTTATAACTTAATCTCAAAAATTACATGAATAAACCTTTTTTCCTTTTGTACAGAAATTTTTGAAAATCAAATTATCTTTATTTTTAGTCTTATTAAAATATTTATATACCTTTATATCTAGACAAGATTATTCTCCACAACTAACAAATCATAAGAAAATTATAATTTTTAACACAAGTGACTGGAACAAAATAATAATAAATAGTGTTTATCAAAATCAAAATTTCTAAAATTTTACTTTTAATGATGGTTAGTTAGAAATCAATTCTAAACCATAAATAATAAAGACAAATTAATCTTTATCTAAAAATTGATTAAAATATTATATTTTATTAAAAATTAATTTTTTTCCGATATATATTAGAAATAAAATTTTAAAAAAAATTGCAAAAATAATAATAAATTTTTTCCTTTTAAATTTTGTTAAAATCAAATTATTCTTATTTTTCGTCTTATTAAAAATATTTATATCCTTATCTAAAGTTATACAACACCACAATAACCAATAATAAATTATTTTTTATATTCAAATCTTTTCGGAACAAAACAATAAGATAACTTTGGTTGCAATCAATTATTTTAAAGTTTCTTAGAAGAGAGTTTAATATCTTCATAATACAAAAATTATTAAACAATTCTAAATCTTATAAATTAATTAGGTATACTTAAAATTTACGTAGTATCTTAACAAATTACAAATAAGATCAGAAAGGCAAATTAACTTTTTAATTTTAAGTTTCTTACCTAAAGAAATGTTAAATTTTCTAAATAGTAATTGGAGCATGAAGTTAAAAGATATATTCAGAAATAGTCAGTTCTGTAATAATTTAAGTTCTAACCCAAATCTTTGTTTAAATTGAAAATAATAAATAAAAAATATTATTTAAATTAAAGTCTATCTAGAATTTAGTTTTTATTATGCATATAATTAAAAAGAAAATTATAATTTTTAACAGCAAGTGACTTTAGAACAAAATAATAATAAATAGTGTTTAAGTTATCCAAAATCAAAAATTTTTCTAAAATTGTTTACTTTAATGATGGTTAGTTAGAAATCAATTTAAAACCAATAAATGAATAAAGGATACTAAATTAATCTTTTATCTAAAAAAATTGATTAAAATACTTTATAATTTTATTAAAAAGAATACTAATTTTTGCTTTTCGATATATTTATTAAGAAAAATAAAACAATTGTTTAAACAAAAAAATTGCAAAATACTGAATATCTTTTTTTCCCCTTTTGTACAAAATTTTTTTAAAATCAAATTATTCTTTATTTTTGTCTTATTAAAAATATTTATATACCTTTTATCTAGACAAGTTACTACAACTGACACAACTAACCACAATAGGCAAATAATCCATAAAATTATTATTTTATATTCAAATCTATTTCTGTGGAACAAAAACAATAAGAGATAGACTTAGGTTAGCCCAAATCAATTATTTTAAAAAATTTCACTTTAGAAGAGGTTAGTTTCAAATATCCTTCATAATACAAAAATTATTAAACAATTCTTAAAATCTTATAAATTAATTAGGTATACTTTTTAAAATTTACCGAAAGTATCTCTAACAAATTACGAAATAAGATCAGAAGGCAAAAATTAACTTTTTTTATAAATTTTTAAGTTTTTCTTGACCTAAATGAAAAATGTTAGAATTTTTTTTAAAAATAGTAATTGGAAAGGGGATGAGAAGTTAAAAGATTCATATTCAAGGAAATAGTCAGTCTCTGCTTAATAATTTTAAGTTATCTTAACCCAAAATGCTTTGTTTAAATTGAAAAAATAATAAATTAAAAAAAAAAAAAATTCTTATTTAAAAAAAGTAATAAAACCTTATCCTAGAATTTTTAGTGTTTTTATTACTTGTCCATATAAAAATTAGCAAACAATTCAAGAAAATTATAATTTTTTAACAGCAAGTGACTTGTGAGAACAAAAAATAATAATAAATAGTGTTTAAGTTATCCAAAATCAAAATATTTTTCTAAAATTGTTTACTTTTAATGATGGTTAGTTAGAAATCAATTCTAAAAACCTAATAAATGAATAAAGGATACTAAATTAATCTTTTTATCTAAAAAAATTGATTAAAATACTTATAATTTTATTAAAAAGAATCTAATTTTTGCTTTTCCGATTATATTTATTAAGAAAATAAAACAAATTGTTTAAAACAAAAAAAAATTGCAAAAATTACATGAATAAAACCTTTTTTCCCCTTTTGTACAGAAATTTTTGGTTAAAATCAAATTATTCTTTATTTTTCGTCTTATTAAAAATATTTATATACCTTTTATCTAGACAAGTTACTACAACTGACCACAACTAACCACAATAGGCAAATAATCCACTAAAATTATTATTTTATATTCAAATCTATTTCGTGGGAACAAAAAACAATAAGAGATAGACTTTAGGTTAGCCCAAATCAATTATTTTTTAAAAAGTTTCACTTTAGAAAGAGTTAGTTTAAATATCCTTCATAATACAAAAATTATTAAACAATTCTTAAAATCTTATAAATTAATTAGGTATACTTTTTAAAATTTAGTAGTATCTCTAACAAATTACGAAATAAGATCAGAAAGGCAAAAATTAACTTTTTTTAATAAATTTTTAAGTTTTCTTGACCTAAATGAAAAATGTTAAATTTTTTCTAAAATAGTAATTGAAAGGGGCATGAGAGTTAAAAGATATATTCAAGGAAATAGTCAGTCTCTGTTAATAATTATAAGTTACTTAACCCAAAATGCTTTGTTTAAATTGAAAAAAATAATAAATTAAAAAAAATTACTTATTTAAAAAATTAAAGTCTTATCCTAGAATTTTTAGTTTTTATTACTTGCCATATAAAAATTAGCAAACAATTCAAGAAAATTATAATTTTTAACAGCAAGTGACTTTGAGAACAAAAATAATAATAAATAGTGTTTAAGTTATCCAAAATCAAAATATTTTTCTAAAATTGTTTACTATTAATTATGGTTAGTTCTGAATAATTTAAGAAACCTAATAAATAATAAAGGATACTAAATTAATCTTTTTTATTTACTAAAAAAATTGATTAAAAAACACAAGTGACTTTACATAATTTTTTATTAAAAAAATATTCTAATTTTATTAGAACAATTTTAAACCAATAAATGAATAATACTAAATTAATTTATTAAAAATATTAAAACTAATTAATTGTTTAAATTAAAAAAAAAAAATTGTTTAAAAAATTCACATGAATAAAACCTTTTTTTCCCTTTTGTACAGAAATTTTTGGTTAAAATCAAATTATTCTTTATTTTTCGTCTTATTAAAAATATTTATATACCTTTTATCTAGACAAGTTACTACAACTGACCACAACTAACCACAATAGGCAAATAATCCACTAAAATTATTATTTTATATTCAAATCTATTTCGTGGGAACAAAAAACAATAAGAGATAGACTTTAGGTTAGCCCAAATCAATTATTTTTAAAAAAGTTTCACTTTAGAAGAGAGTTAGTTTCAAATATCCTTCATAATACAAAAATTATTAAACAATTCTTAAAATCTTATAAATTAATTAGGTATACTTTTAAAATTTACCGTAGTATCTCTAACAAATTACGAAATAAGATCAGAAAGGCAAAAATTAATTTTTTTTAATAAATTTTAAGTTTTCTTGACCTAAATGAAAAATGTTAGAATTTTTTCTAAAATAGTAATTGGAAAGGGGCATGAGAAGTTAAAAGATATATTCAAGGAAATAGTCAGTCTCTGCTTAATAATTTTAAGTTACTTAACCCAAAATGCTTTGTTTAAATTGAAAAGAATAATAAATTAAAAAAAATTACTTATTTAAAAAATTAAAGTCTTATCCTAGAATTTTTAGTGTTTTTATTACTTGTCCATATAAAAATTAGCAAACAATTCAAGAAAATTATAATTTTTAACAGCAAGTGACTTTGAGAACAAAAAATAATAATAAATAGTGTTTAAGTTATCCAAAATCAAAATATTTTTCTAAAATTGTTTACTTTTAATGATGGTTAGTTAGAAATCAATTCTAAAAACCTAATAAATGAATAAAGGATACTAAATTAATCTTTTATCTAAAAAATTGATTATAACAATAAACAATAAATCTAAAATTATTTTTTTAATTATTTAAAATACATAATAAGGACATATTTTAATTTATTTAAAATTAAATTTTTAAAAATTGAATTAAATTAAAAATTAGAATAATCGTATTAATTCTAAAGATGTAATTAATTAAAAAAAATCTTATAAAAATTAAATTTTTTTATGTATAAATAAATAAAATAAATTTACTTAAAAAAATAAAAAATTTTTATTAAATAAATTAATTATTAAGTTATATCAATTATATATATAATAAATTACTTAAAAAAATTAAAATTAAAAAATTAATTGTTATTATTTAAAAAATAAAAAAATTGTTACAAAAAATGAAAATAATAAAACTTTTTCCTTTAAATTTGTTAAAAAAATTATTATTTTTTATTAAAAAATTATTTGCATTCATAAAAAAAAAAATCAAATATATATAAATTCAAGAATTTGGTTACCAAATTTTTTTTTTTAAGATTTTACTTAAAATCAATAATAAAATTAGTATTTTTTTAAATTCGTGACTAAATAGAAATATGAAAATATTTTAAAATTATTTTCCAATAAAAAATTTAATTTAAATTATAATATTAGATATACTTAAATTATTCTATTAATAAATCAATTCAAAATTCTTTGTTTAAATTTAATTAAAAATAAAAAAATTATTTTTAAAAAAAAAATTGAAAAATAGAATTATAACTTTATTTAACCTTTTCAAGAATTATAATGTTTAAAATAATTATTCTTTGTTTCATATATTAAAAATATTTATATACCTTTTATCTAAAGTTATTTATTATGTTATTAGAAATCAATCAAAAAAAAAAAATAAGAAAATTAATTTTTTAAAAAAAAAAAAAATAATAAAATTTTATTAAAAATAATTTTTTTTTATTTTTTTTAAAAAATAAAAAAATTTTTAAAAAAAAAAAAATTTGCAAAAATTACATGAATAAAACCTTTTTCCCCTTTTGTACAGAAATTTTTGGTTAAAATCAAATTATTTTTTTATTTTTCGTCTTATTAAAAATTTTATATCCTTTTTATCTAGACAAGTTACTACAACTGACCACAACTAACCACAATGGGCAAATAATCCACTAAAATTATTATTTTATATTCAAATCTATTTCGGGGGAAAAAAAAACAATAAGAGATAGACTTTAGGTTAGCCCAAATCAATTTTTTTTTAAAAAAGTTTCACTTTAGAAGGGGTTATTTTAAATATCCTTCATAATACAAAAATTATTAAACAATTCTTAAAATCTTATAAATTAATTAGGTATATTTTTTAAATTTACCTAGTTCCTAACAAATTACAAATAAGATCAGAAAGGCAAAATTATTTTTTTTTAAAAATTTTTAAGTTTTTGACCTAAATGAAAAATGTTAGAATTTTTCTAAAATATAATTGGAAAGGTTGCATAAATTTAAAAAAGATATATTCAAGGAAATAGTCAGTCTCTGCTTAATAATTATAAGTTATTTAAACCCCAAAAAAATCTTTGTTTAAATTGAAAGAATAAAAAATTTAAAAAAAAAAATTACTTTTTTAAAAAATTAATCTTACCTAGAATTTTTAGTGTTTTTATTATTTCCATAAAAAAAATTAGCAAACAATTCAAGAAAATTATTTTTTTTTAACAGCAAGTGACTTGTGAGAACAAAAAATAATAATAAATGTTTTTTAAGTTACCCAAAATCAAATATTTTTCTAAAATTGTTTTAATGATGGTTAGTTGAAATCAATTCTAAAAACCTAATAAATGAATAAGGGATACAAAATTAATCTTTTTTTTAAAATTGTTTAAAAAAATATTATAATTTTATAAAGAATCAATTTTTGTTTTTGATTATATTTATTAAGAAAATAAAACAAATTGTTTAAAACAAAAAAATGCAAAATTTTTTAGAATAAAACCTTTTTTTTCCCTTTTGTACAGAAATTTTTTGGTTAAATCAAATTGTTCTTTTTTTTTTCTTATTAAAAAAATAGAGATAGACTTAGGTTAGCCCAAATCAATTTTTTTTTAAAAAAAGTTTCACTTTAGAAGAGTTAGTTTCAAATACCCTTCATAATACAAAAATTATTAAACAATTCTTAAAATCTTATAAATTAAAAATTTTTTTAAAATTTACCGTAGTATCTCTAACAAATTACGAAATAAGATCAGAAAGGCAAAAATTAATTTTTTTTTAAAATTTTTTTAATTTTCTTGACCTAAATAAAAAAAATGTTAGAATTTTTTCTAAAAATAGTAATGGAAGGGCATGAGAAGTTAAAAAGATATATTCAAGGAAATAGTCAGTTTTGTTTTTAAAAATTTTAAAAAAAAAAATAAAACAAAAATCTTTTTTTAAAAAAATTGAAAAAAAAATTTTTATTAAAAAAAAATTTTTTTTATTTATTTAAAAAAAAAAAAAAAGTTTAAAAAAAAAAAATTAAAAAGTTTTTTTTCCCCTTTTTCAATTTTTGGTTAAAAAAATTAAAGAAAAAAATTTTTTAATTTTACAGCAATTACTTGCCAAACAAAAATTTAAATAATTTTTAAATTTATTTTTTAATTTTTTTTCCAAAAAAAAACAAAAAATTTTTTCCCAAAAATTTTTTTTTTTTTTAAAAAGGTTATTTTAAAAATTTTTCAAATTTTAAAAATTTTTAAAAAAAAAATTTAAAGGATACTTTTTAATTTTTTATTTTAAAAAATTGATTAAAAACTTATAATTTTATTAAAAAAAAACAAAATTTTTACCCGATAATATTTTTTAAGAAAATAAAACAAATTGTTTAAAACAAAAAAAAATTGAAAATTACCAAGTTAAATTTTTTTTTTTCCTTTTTAGAAATTTTTGGTTAAATCAAATTATTTTTATTTTTCGTCTTATTAAAAATATTTATATACCTTTTTATCTAGACAAGTTACTACAACTGCCCCAAACTAACCACAATGGGCAAATATCACAAAAAATTATTATTTTATATTCAATCTATTTCGTGGGAACAAAAAACAATAAGAGATAGACTTTAGGTTAGCCCAAATCAATTTTTTTTTAAAAAAGTTTCACTTTGAAGAGGTTATTTTTAAAATACCCTTCATAATACAAAAATTTTTAAAACAATTCTTAAAATCTTATAAATTAATTAGGTTTTTTAAAATTTACCGTAGTATCCCCTAACAAATTACGAAATAAGATCAAAAAGGAAAAAAATTAATTTTTTTTTAATAAATTTTTAAGTTTTCTTGACCTAAATGAAAAATGTTGGGAATTTTTTTCTAAAAATAGAAATTGGAAAAGGGGCATGAGAATTTAAAAGATATTATTAAAGGGGAAATAGTCAGTCTCTGTTAATTTTTTAAGTTATTAACCCAAAATGCTTTGTTTAAATTAAAAAAATAAAAAAATTAAAAAAAAAATTACTTTTTTAAAAAAAATTAAATTTTTTTCCCTGGGAATTTATATTTTTTTTTGAAAACATAAAAATTAGCAAAAAATTTTAAGAAAATTAAAATTTTTTTTAACAGAAAAATGACTTGTGAGAAAAAAAAAATAATAATAAATAGTGTTTAAGTTATCCAAAATCAAAATTTTTTTCTAAAATTTTTTACTTTTAATGATGGTTGGTTAGAAATCAATTCTAAAAACCTAATAAATGAATAAAGGATACTAAATTAATCTTTTTATCAAAAAAAATTGTTTAAAAATACTTATAATTTTTTTAAAAAAAGAATCAAATTTTTTGTTTTTCCCCGTTATATTTATTAAAAAAATTTTCAAATTTTTTAAAAAAAAAAAAATTTAAAAACATAAAAAAACCCTTTTTTTCCCCCCTTTTGTACAAAATTTTTGGTTAAAATAAAATTTAATTTTTATTTTTCGTTTTAATTAAAAATATTTATATACCTTTTTATCTAGACAAGTTATTTGACCACAACTAAACAATAGGCAAATAATCCCAAAAATTATTATTTTATATTCAAATCTATTTCGGGGGAAAACAAAAAACAATAAGAGATAGACTTTAGGTTGGCCCAAATCAATTTTTTTTTAAAAAAGTTTCATTTAAGAAGTTAGTTTCAAATATCCTTCATAATACAAAAATTATTAAACAATTTTTAAAAATCTTATAAATTAATTAGGTATATTTTTTAAAAATTTCCGTAGTATCTCTAACAAATTACGAAAAAAGGATCAGAAAGGCAAAAATTAATTTTTTTTTTTTTAAATTTTTTTAAGTTTTCTTGACCCTAAATGAAAAATGTTAATTTTTTAAAAAAGTTTTTTTTTCTGCTTTAAATAATTTAAGTTACTTAACCCAAAATGCTTTGTTTAAATTGAAAAAAAAATAAAAAAAAAAAATTATTATTTAAAAAATTAAAGTCTTTCCTAAATTTTTTATTGTTTTTATTCCCTTCCCATATAAAAATTGCAAAAAATTTTAAAAAAATTTTTAAAATTTTTTTAACAGAAAAGGGGCTTGTGAGAAAAAAAAATAATAATAAATAGTGTTTAAGTTATCCAAAATAAAAAATTTTTTTCTAAAATTGTTTACTTTTAATGAGGGTTTAAGTTAGAAATCAATTCTAAAAACCTAATAAATGAAAAAAAGGATACTAAATTAATTTTTTTATCTAAAAAAATTATTAAAAATTAAATTTTTTTAAAAAAGAACCAATTTTTTCCCGATTATATTTATTAAAAAAAATAAAAAAAATTTTATATTAAAAATTTTGATAGCTCCTACCGTTGTCGGATATTATCGATTTTCTATAAAATAAAGTTTTTTAATTTTTTTTAAAATTTTATTTTAAAATTTTTTTTCGAATGTTTTTACACATTTATTCTTAAATTCCCCAGAAATATTTTTCAATGGAGAAACCCCCATATTTACGTTAAAAAATTTTTTTTTTTTTTTCCCCCTCGCCGGACAAAATTTTGGGGGCCAAAAAACAAATTCTTGCTTATATCTCCTTTCGTATTGTTTTTATGGAACTTATGTATATAATTTTTTTATAGGGGCTGTTTAAGGGCTACATTTTATGTTAAAAAATTTTTTTGTTATTTTTTAGTTTTCGAGATTTTTTGGTTTTAATTTTTTAAAATTTTAAAATAAAATATCTCAAAAAAAAACTAAAAAATTTTTATTTAAAAAAAAAATGTTTTTTTTAGATTTTTAATTTTGTTAAAATTTTTTTTTTTTCTAAAGTTCATAGTTTTCGATTTAAAACCCCAAAAAAACCTTTTTAAAAATTTTTTCCAAAAATTTAAAATTTTTTTTAAAAAAATTTTTTTCTAAGAGGCTTTTTTTCCCCTTTTTATCAAAATGATCAAAAAAAACCCCTTCATTTTTCCCCGATTTCCCGCCCAAAAAAAAACTAAAAATTCCCAAAAAAAAATTTTGGTTTTTTTTATATCTTTTACAGGGGTTAAAAATTTTTTTTCATAAACCCTTTTGTTTTGAAAATCATTTTTCCCTTTTTTTGGGTTATTTAAAATTTTTCGATAACTCTTTTTTTTTTGAGATTTTATTTTTTTCAATAAAAAAATTTTTTTTAAATTTTTTTAAAATTTTTTTTTTTAAATTTTTTTTTCAAAAGGTTTTTACATTTTTATTCTTAAATTACGCCCAGAAATACATTTAAAATAAAAAAACACCCATATTTCCGTTAAAAATTTTTTTTTTTTTTTACCCCGCCGGAGCAAAATTTTCCCAAATCACATTCTTGCTTATATCCCCCTTCGTATTGTTTTTATAAAATTTATGTAAAAAACCCTTTTTTTTATAGAGCTGCTAAAAAGTACATTTTTTTTTAAAAAAATTTTTTTGATATCTCTATTATTTTTTTAGATATTTGCTTTTAAAAATTTAAATTAAAATCGCAAATATTAAAAAAAAAAAAGGGGTTTTAAAAAATTTTTTATTTAAAAAAAAATACGTTTTTTTAAAAGGGTTTCAATTTTATTATATAATTTTTTTTTCTAAAGTTCATAGTTTTGGGTTATAATCAAGAAACCGATTTTCACGATTTACACACCTGAAAATTTTTTTTGAAAAAATTGAATTTTCTAAGAGGTCGATTTTTCGCCATTTTTATCCATATTATGATCATTTATGATTACCTATACATTTTTTACCGATTTACGGTCGATAATGACGTCACAAAAAATGTTCAAAATTTTAGGGTCCCCGAAAATATGGATTTTTGGTTATATCCCCTTTTACTATAGATTTAACGATTTTTTTCATATAACCTTTTTGTAGAAATCATTTTTCCCTTTTTTTTAAGTTATATAAAATTTTTCATAACCAATATTTTTAGATATCGACGTTTTTCCCTTTAAAAAATCGAACCTAGCCTTTTTCCACCTTCGTTATGATTCGATCGGGTTCGAAATTTTACTGGAATTTTTTTGACCTGGCAAACCCGTTTTTGACCTCGAAATCGGTCGCCCATAAATAAAGGAAAAAATTATCGAAAGTCTTTTTTTGGGCATTTGTTTTATTTTTTTGAAAATCATTTGGTCTCAAATATGGGTTATGTACCTTTTCGGCATAAACTCGACCGTAACCGAGAAAAAACGGCCGAAAATTAATAATTCGGCATTTCGCACGCGTTTTTCGGCATTTTTTCGGCAACTTCGTCATCTGCTCGTTTTCCCGGGGTTTAAAATGACCCCCCTTTCGCCCTCTGGCGTTAAAATTTAGCGGTTCGGCTAAACTTCACCTTTTTGAAAATTTTTTCAATTTTTCCCCCCATTTAGTACCTCCCGAATCCGAATCCGCAAACGGATTTCGAAAATCTCTTCAAACGGCCGAGATAAAATTATCAACTTTTTTTGGGGGGAGGGGGGGGGAAATTATTTTGGAAAAAAATTTTAATTTTATCCCATACCAACTTACTACTAACCCAGTCTGAAATTCGGTCTATACCACTCACGTTCCGCTCTTAAAAATTTTTTAAATTAATTAGGATACTTTTTTAAAAATTTTCCCGTAGTATCTCTAACAAGTTACGAAATAAGATCAGAAAGGCAAAATTAACTTTTTTAAATAAATTTTTAAGTTTTCTTGACCTAAAAGAAAAAAGTTTGAATTTTTTTTTTTTTAAAAAAAGTAATTGGAAAGGGTATGAGAAGTTTAAAAAATATATTCAAGGAAATAGTCAGTCTCTCAATAATTATAATTTTTAACCCCCAAAAAGCTTTTTTAAATTGAAAAGAACAATAAATAAAAAAAAAAAAACTTATTTAAAAAATTAAAATCTTATCCTAAATTTTTTTGTGTTTTTATTACTTGCCCATATAAAAATTAGCAAACAATTCAAGAAAATTATAATTTTTAAACAGCAAGTGACTTGTAGAACAAAAAATAATAATAAATAGTGTTTAAGTTATCCCAAAAACAAAATATTTTTTTAAAATTGTTTACTTTTAATGATGGTTAGTTGAAATCAATTCTAAAAAACCCAATAAATGAATAAAGGATACAAATTAATCTTTTTATCTAAAAAATTGATTAAAATACTTATAATTTTTTTAAAAAGAACTAATTTTTTTTTTCCGATAATATTTATTAAGAAAATAAAACAAATTGTTTAAAAAAAAAAAATGCAAAAAATTTCACGATTAAAATCTTTTTTTCCCTTTTGTACAGAAATTTTTTGGGTTTAAAAAAAAATTATTCTTTATTTTTCGTCTTATTAAAAATATTTATATACCTTTTTTTTCTAGACAAGTTACTAAACTGACCACAACTAACCACAATAGGCAAATAATCCACTAAAATTATTATTTTATATCAAATCTATTTCTTTGGGGAAAAAAAAACAATAAGAGATAGACTTTTGTTAGCCCAAATCAATTATTTTTTAAAAAAATTTCACTTTAAAAAAGGTTGTTTCAAATATCCCTTATACAAAAAATTTTTAAACAATTCTTAAAATCTTATAAATTAATTAGGTATACTTTTAAAATTTACCGTAGTATCTCTAACAAATTACAAAAAAGATCAGAAAGGAAAAATTAACTTTTTTTTAAAAAATTTTTTAAATTTTCGACCCAATTAAAAATGTTAGAATTTTTTTTTAAAAAAAGTAATTAGAAAGGGGGAATAAAGTTTAAAAAATATATTCAGGAAAAATGCTCTGCTTAATAATTTTAAGTTACTTAACCCAAAATGCTTTGTTTAAATTTAAAAAAAAAATAAATTAAAAAAAAAAAAATTTTTTAAAAAAATTTAAAATCTTATCCTAAAATTTTTTGGTTTTTATTACTTGCCCAAAAAAAATTAGCCAACAATTAAGAAAAATTTAATTTTTTCACCAATGACTTGGAAACAAAAAAAAAAAAAAAGTGTTTTAAAACCCAAAATCAAAAATTTTTTCAAAGTTTACTTTTAAAAGGGTTTAAAGAAACTTTCCCTTAAATAATAAGGTCCAAATTAACTTTTTTCTAAGAAAATTATTAAAACTTATAATTTTTTAAAAAAAACTGGTTTTTTCTTTTCCATTTTATTTTTTAAAAAAAAAAAATTGAAAAAAAAAAAATTGAAAATTACTTTTAAAAAAATTTTTTCCCCCTTTTGAAGAAATTTTTGGGTTTAAAAACAAATTATTCTTTATTTTTTGTCTTTTTAAAAAAATTTATATACCTTTTTTTCTAGACAAGTTATAAACTGACCCCAATAACCACAATAGGCAAATAATCCACTAAAATTATTATTTTTTTATTCAAATTTTTGGGGAAAAAAAAACAATAAAAGGGTAGACTTAGGGTTTGCCCAAACAAATTTTTTTTTAAAAAGTTTCATTTTGAAAGAGATTTTAAATATCCTTCATAATACAAAAAATTTTTAAAAATTTTAAAACTTTTAAATTAATTAGGTATATTTTTTAAAAATTTACCGACTTAACAAATTAGAAATAAATCAGAAAGGCAAAAAAATTTTCTTTTTTTTAAAAAAATTTTTTTAAATTTTCTTGACCTAAAGAAAAAAGTTAAATTTTTTTTTAAAAAAAATTGGGAAAAGGGTGCATGGGAAATTAAAAAATATATTCAAGGGAAAAATTTCTGCTTAATAATTTTAAGTTACTTAACCCAAAAAGTTTGTTTAAATTGAAAAGAATAATAAATTAAAAAAAAATTTTTAAAAAAAAAAATTAAAGTCTTATCCTAGATATTTTATGTTTTATTATTATATAAAAATTAGCAAACAATTTAAGAAAATTATAATTTTTTAAAGCAAGGACTTGTGAGAACAAAAAAAAATAATAAATATGTTTAAGTTATCCAAAATCAAAAATTTTTTTAAAATTGTTTATTTTAAATGGTTAGTTAGAAATCAATTTTAAAAAAACCCAATAAATGCTAAAAATACTAAATTAACTTTTTTTCTAAAAAAAATTTATTAAAATACATAATTTTATTAAAAGAACTTTTTGCTTTTCCGATTATATTTATTAAGAAAAA
>JAHBCN010008565.1:0-38429 GCA_019359885.1 Listronotus oregonensis | reverse complement strand
AAACTACTTCCGGTTTCCCCCGGGGAAGTGCTGCGAAAATTGACTTTTCCAATAATGTTACTTCAAAAATTTAAATGCAACACCCTGTATTTTTTTTTTAAATTTGGATTCTACGGGTCATATAAAATCTGTATAATATCCTATACCTAAATTTTTAGTTTTTGAAAAATGGTCTTGAAGATGTCCAAACGACCTCATAAAATGCAGTTATAGGGGAAACAAATAAACGTTAGAAACATTTAATTTTTTTTAATTTACCGGGAAAACCCGGGTAAAAAAAAATCACTACCCCAGCCTTTTTTTTTTTTAAAAATAAAAACATAGCTTTCAAATCTTAGGATGCTATAATATATCATAAGATGCTGATTTTGGATATTATAACATTTTCCTCTCCTTCCGGTTTAACCGGAAACGACATCAACTTTGTTTTTTTCAATGGTATACCCTATATTTTTTTTAAAATTTGGATTCTACGAATCATTTCTGATATAAAACGTAAAATTTGCCCCATACCTATATTTGCTAGTATTTAAAAAAATGGCAAATTAAAGATGTCCATGTTGATTGACTGGATAAAATCAACTGTTTACGAGAAATAAAATATTATGGTTGGTAAATTATTTTTACATTATACGGGGTTTTCTAATTGAACGTCAATATTTAAGAAAAAAATTTTTTGGGGGTACGTATGTCCAAAAAGTCAAATTTTTTTGAGATGGGGGGTGGAAAAATTTTTAAAAAAAAAAATCATTTGTTATTATTATTTGAAATACCACTTTAGATATTTTAATGAAATTTGGAATACATATATCAACCCCCAAAAAAGGCATTGTTAAGGAAAATTTAAAAAGAGATCAAATCTGCTACTACTTGAAAAGTAAAAAAAGCTATTTTTTAAAAGTGTTTTAAAAAAAAAAAACAGGAAAAAGATAACTTTTGAACAGACTTTGCTTTTTTTTTATGTCCAATAAACCGCAAGATAGAACTGGTGGTTTGCTGTTGAATTTTAGGTACCAAAACAGCTTGTAATTTTCTCTCTAGACTGTAAAACGTAATTAATTATGATTTATCACTACAAATTAAAATGTAAATTTTCAGAAATATATAATAAATAAACACAAAATCAAAGAGAAAACAGCTTAGATATGACTTTTTTTTAATAAAAAGATGGTAAAAAAAATTACAAAAAGTTACAAAAATAATTTTTACGTTAAAACGGGCCGATTTGGAGAAAACCCGGCTTCTAAATTAAAAACATTAACAGCAAGTCAACTAAATTTTATAACGATACAATGTAGGTCTGAGAATATCATAGTTTCTTTATTTATAGACCAATAAAAATGAAAAATGTGATGAATTTTAGAAGAGAACTACTTTACTAATCGACTCGGAGGCAGGTCCTCCAGATTTTCGTTTCTGTATAACAATTTTTTTTGACATGCTATAAATAACATATTAATGTTATAAAAAAAATAAACTTTCCCTTTTTAAAAAATTCCTAACTTTTATTATTATAACTAACCAGAACTACCTAGATAGAGCTTTAGTCTAGCAATTTTTAGAGAGTAAAATAGTAATATTTATTAAACTAATATATACAGGGTGTTTTATTAATATTGCAAAAAATTTCACAGGCAGAGTGCTTGGATGAAAATAGAAAAAAAAAGTATCTACAATAAACACATGCCCCAAATTTCTTAACTTCTGAACTAAGGGGAGGTAAAGTTAAAAAAAAAATAATTAATTTATAAATTTGGATTAATAAAAATGCATGAAATATGGAATATATGTTTATGTTTTCCACTGCTTTTTAACAATAATATCTCTTATTATCTGACACTCTGAAAAAAGGTCAAAAACCCTCAATGGTTTTTACATTGTATCTTTTTCTGGGGTAGAAAATCTGTATTTTAGGAAATGGTTTGTAAAGACTTTACTTATTTAAAATTTTTTTATTTTCCCTTTGCATTTGTTTTAACTTGTCATTTTTTGAGTAAATAAATTAAATACCAGTCAGTAAACTCAGACAAAGATAAAAAAAAAAAAACCCTTGATGGTAGCAGATTTCCACCCTTTTTTTGAATAGCAAATAATTGCAAATATTGTTGTAGAAAAGCCTTAGAAAATATAAACATCTAACCCAAATTTCATGCGTCTATATATTTTTGTAAAACAAAAATTATTTTTAAAATATTTTTCTTTAAATTTTTTTCCCCTTTTATTTTTACAAAATAGAAATTGAGGACATATGTTTATAAAGACTTTTTTCGTATTTTGATTTAAGGGTCGGGTCGATAAACAAAAAATAATTAATATTTTTTCTATCCATTTTTTTCCATTCATTTATTTAATTATATTTTTAAAATTTACAAAAAAAATAAAAAGAAAAAGTATATTTTACAAAGTTACACGATGTTAAAGTAGAGGGGGGAGGGAAGAGCGTGTCCATCTTCTCACAATGCCCTCTCTTCTGGTCATTTAAAAAATTTAAAAAAATGGTGGATTCTTTATCAGTACAAATATCATTATGGGGCCAAAAAAGTTTTAAAAAAAAAAATCTTTTTAAATGGCGGTTTCTCGAAAAAAAAGTTGGGTTTTTTTCAGTTATTTTTTAACTTTTCCGAATGTTTAAAACTAGAAAAAAATTAAGCATTTCAATGTTTTGTTGGTTTCGCCATGAGGCATAAAAAAAAAAAATTGTGCTAACTTTCAAGAAAATCGGTTAACTAGAACTTAACATTTTCTGACAAACGTTTCAAAAAAAGGGGTTTCGAGAAAAACGCGTTTAAATTTAAGTTTAGGGTAGTCTAACAGATGTAACAGTACCTATAACTTATATTTCTTTATTCAGCAATTCCGGGTGCATATATCGGGTCTTTTTTTTATTCCAAATAAATATTTGACAATTTCTCCGAAATACGAGCACTTCTTCCTTGTTTTGGAGCACTGGAGCACAAAACTCAGAATCTTTGATTTTAGCTTCATTGCGCCAAACAACAACTTAAGCTATAACTTTTAAAAAGTTTAAATTTAAAAAAATATTTTAAGGAGATATTTTAAAAATCTAAACTACCGAAATATATAAAAAAAAAAAATTTATTTTCCAATTTTTTAGACTAGAAAAACCCCCCTTTAAAAAACCGTCTGTGATTTTTTTTTTTTAATAATAAACAAACATCCGGTATATTAAAATATTCCTTTTTAATGGTAAACACTTTAGGTATCTGTGATTTTTTCACCTAATGCAAACATATAAAATCAATTGAAAGAACTAAGTAGCTTTATTTAAAATCTGTAAAAAATTATTTCATTTCATCAGGTAAGCCTTTAAACATTAACACCCTGTAAGAGAAACCGGCAGTATGTGCTCTGAAACCTTATATCCAAATGAGCAAGTCATCGGATTTCACACTGTCCTATCTCCGTTTCTTTCTATCGCATGTTCTAATACCTACAGAGACTTAAATATTCGTTTACGCTTCTAATGCCCTTTTAAATGAAATCAATGAACATCAGACTGATTTGCTGTCAATATGAATTAAAGTTATCAGTGTGGGTTTTAGGCTCAGGTGTACTTAAATTACCAGGATTGATCGAATACTTTCTTAAAAGAATATAGTTAAGGAGACGATGTCAATTCAGCAATTGTTTATTTGTTTATCTCATTTATAGCAAATTTCGCACTTTCGCTGAAACGGTTTCATAACTAAAAAAAATTAAACAACGTTTTTATTGCACCATTAGTTTCATAATACTACAAAATCCTATCTGAGCAACTTTCATATCTATTTTTGAACATTTGTACGTAGGAAAAGTAGTATTTTTATTTTAGTATGTTTTTGTTACGATAACTCGTCTTGAAATGTTATAAAAAATGGACCACTTGGTTCTGGTCCCCGTGTATAACGAACTGAGCCTTAAGGTAATATTATTAATTATAATTCCTTAATATTTATGACAAAACGTTATAAATATTAAAATTTTAAAATTTAAAAATTACCCCCCAAAAAAAAGTTCGTTACACCGGGGGACCAGGACCGAAGTGGTCCCATTTTTTAAAAAATTTTAACAATATTTAAAAAGTTTTTTTAAAAAATCAAAATTTTTTTAAAACCCAAAATGTATTAAAAAAAATTTAGTTTTAATATCTATTTTGTTTTTCTTTTACTTAGATCTTCACAACGGTGGCCGACTTGCCAACGTTTTTTTGGGGAGTTTATTCTTTTTTCTGTTTTAGGCGATCTGAGGGGTCAATAGGGTTGAGCAGGCTCAGTTCGTTATACTCCAGGACCAGGTCCAAAGTGGTCCCATTATCTAGAAAATTTCAAGGCAAGTAATCTAAAAAAAAACATACAAACAATTAATCGAAATCAATGACGTTTCAAACATATACAGGTTGTCCGAAAAGTCTTAGTATGGGCTAATATCTCCGATGTTAAAAAAAAATGAGAAAAACAAATCCTCGATGGACTGAAAAAAAGCCATACACAAATTTGGGAAAATTTTAAAAAAATGGGCCGGAAATTTTCGATAAGGTATTTTTTTAAATTATAAAAATTGACTAAAAGTCTCGACTGCTTCTGAATGCAGGGAAAAAAACCCCCGAAATTAGTATTTAAGGGGGGTATTAGGGTAGGTTGATCTAATTATCGCAACCGTTCGTACTGGGTCGTATTTCTACCTGACCGAAATAATATATAAGTATTCATATAATTCATTATAATACGGTAATTGGTCCTTTTTTATTGGAGAAAATTTTATCAGACACTTATACTTACAACTTTTGAAAAAAGCTATTACACCTGCAATTGAAGCTACTATTGAGAATGACGCTTTTAGGATCCAATTTTTCAGCAGAATGAGGCACCCCCACACTTTCATTTAACTGTAAGACAATACCTAGATTAGGAATTTTCTGGTCGCTGAATTGGGCGTAGAGGGCCTATTGAATGGCCACCAAGATCCCCGGACCTCGTTCTCTTAACTTCTTCTTTTGAGGTTATGTAAACGAGAGGGTATTTGCAACAAAACCAGAAAACTTGCAAGAACTACGACAAGGAATCACGGGTGTGCGCGCCTATAACACCACAAATTCTGACAAACGGAAGAGCAGAATTATAAAAAAGACTTTATTATCGACAAAAGGTTGGTGGTAATCATTTCGAATATCTCATAAAATAAAATATGAAACTGTTCTTCTATGCTGATATTTATTAATAATCCCTTATTAATCAGGAACGGGTGATCGTAAAGACCTCTAGATTGTGCAGCAATGTTTGTTTCTTAAAGGCCTTTACAATGAGCTACATACCGACATAGGATTTCCTTTAAAATTTTTGGGTGCGGCCCCCTGGTGCCATCCCTGCACGGTGAAAAACTTGAAAATGCGTAAAGTAGATTTTTTATACGTATGTATTCGCCAAAATTTGCTTATTCTATATTTACTATCTTCGGAAATATTAGCCCGTACTAAGATTTTTCGGACACCTTGTAAAGTGATACATGTCTGGATCTACGAAGTCTGTCTGCTCTACAAGACGTGGATGTCTTAGTAACTGTATATGTAATTACTTGATTCAAAACAATCTGTGAATTTGCCGAATGAAAGTGGAGGTATGACATGATTTGACGTAATTGTTTATGTTCCTGTAATATTTTTGTACTGCTAGAATGACCCTTCATGAACAATATTTCGTAATTTTTTATTTTCATAGTCACAATTTCGTAATTTTTCGTTTATCATAATAGCAACAGAACTCAAAAAATATATATTTTTTAAAATATTTTCAGAATACTTAATACGCTACATTAAAGAGCTTTAAGAACCTTTAGCACTTGCTCAAATACTTATTGCGCTCAGATAATAACATTAATTAGATATTGAGTTTTTTTTGTAAATTTTATGATTATGTCAAATATGTATTAATGAATTCTTAAATAACTAAAAACAAAATATTACCGATGACATTTTTAATGATTAACAACAATGACAAAACTCTGGTTTGAAGACTTTGTTTAAACCTTCGAGCATAAGAAAAAGAGAGAAATGTAGGTTACCGATTTTTCTTTGTCTTTCGCACACTTGTTCACACTGCCGAGCGGCAGGGCTGCCTCTAGTAGATATACGTTCGAAGATTTAAACGATAAATTGATACGACATTGTACAACTGGCTCTTACGGAGCATATTATTAAATGGGTATAAGGATATATTTTATTTGCTGTTGGCATCTTAAACACGAGTAATAATTGGTTGCTAATTGGATATTTGGTATAGTTATATGACTTTGTACCGTTAAAAACATGCCTTATTTCCTATTTTTTTAGCAATATTATCATATGTTTAGTAACCGGAAGTAAAACCGTCAATAGACAGGAAACGATACAAAATAGGGGAGATAAAATAAAGTGGTATTCCTGGTCTACCTCACTTAAATCATACGGTTTTAATAAAAATAACACAAAATAATTAATACGGGTTTGAGTTATCGTTCCATAAAATCTGCTAAAGGAAAATAATATAATATATTTTATATTTTTTATAGGGAAATACATTAGTAATTCTTAAGTATTTGCCATTCTATTAATAAATATAGATAATAAATGATGACATTCGTATACTTATTTATATAAATAGTCAGGTCACGCAATCACATCTGGCATTATACTTTTTGATTGCTATGGAGTTCTGTGGCAAAAGACAAATACTCCATCATTCAGAATAGTAAGTTTCTTCTATTTTGGTGGAAAATTATTGTTATATACATAAAGTTCAATAATTCGATAATTTGTATTATTACCGGTCTGATGCTATTATTTTCTAATTCTTTCGATTAAAATAATAAATTAAAAATTTATTTTATAAAGTTAAAAAACTAAAAAACTAAAAAACTCGCTTACGTAGCAAAACCAACTGAAAGGTAGAAGATATTTTTTAGGACTTTTTCAAAACCTCTGGAAAAAAAATTAAAAATTAAAATTTCTTATTTTTGGATTTTTACTGCAAATTTTAAGTAATTTGGGATTTAAATAAATAAAGTAAATGATTTAATATTAAAAAAAACTTAAAAATGACATTATTATGTAAATATTTTTTCCTATTTTAAACTGGTTCGCGGTGGAAGGGTGTTATACCAACCCACTTTAAACCTACCTACCTACCTACTTATTTTAAACTGAAACTTTTTATCAAAATTACATTTTTGTTTATATTTATATTTGTTAATATATGTAAACTTTTTCATTGCTGTTTATTTTTTTCTTCCGATTTTTATAAAAAAATTTTATTTAATTTTAGTTTTTTTACTATTTCAATTATTTTTTCTCAAAATCAAAATATATTTTAAATAAAACTTAAAATCGGTCCATTGTAACACGTTTGACTTAATATATTTTTTTTAAATTTATGTAGAAAAGTGCTGTAGCGACATCTATCGTACTATAATTGTAGCATTTATTTGCTTTACATATATTTTAGTGGTAAAAGTTTTTTTTTTAATTATATCGATAAATAAGAATGACATTTACCGTCGTTCTGTAAATGTTATACACTTAACCTGCAAACTAATCTAGATATTTTCTTTTTCTGATGATCCTAGTCCGGACATTAGAACCAAGTTATAAAATAGTTGTATTGGCATGGCTCTTGACCCATGTACAAATTTTTAAGTTAATTAGACTTCTTTAAATAGGTAATAATAATTTGAAAGATTTCATTACGTATATCTATATAAACATACATGTCACATAATAAAGGCGTGGTAAAAATGTGTTATTTACAAACAAACGTATACTGTACAATTTTCAAAAATACTAGACACAATTTTGCAAACCCAAAAAAATATATTTTATATTGATAATAAGGCTTAAATTCTTTATACTAACGTACCGTGGGTGTCTTAATTGAGGTAAGAGGTATTTTATTGATAAGAGACTTAAATATTTTAAGGTTTGGAGGAGCTGCTAAAGAAATAAAAATCCATAAAAAATTAAATAAGCTAGAAAAAAACTTTAAAATGTTTGACATATATAAATTTGAGATAATACGAGAAACGTCAAATAATCAAGGGCCTTGACCTTACCATTTAGCTGACGCGCACGTAAAAAAAATGGTAAAGTTATAAAAAAAATTATTTAAAAACTTTAAAATTATAGGTGTTCTGAGAAATCATTTTGCGTTTTGGTTATTAAAGCAATTAACGCACAAATTACGTACTAGTAGGAGGAGGAGTAGGAGTAGGATATTGAGGTATGCAACTTAATTTTTTTGCGGACCTAAACTGGAGCTTGCTGCTTAAAATTTTAGGCGTGTTGTTAAATTCATCAGATGGTTTAGCGCTGAAATCTATCGTGACGTCACACTAGATTACCGCTTGTTTTATCCTTGTCCATATACTACTAAAACAACGGTTATCTTTCTTTAGCGCGTTTCCATCAATAAATTTAAAAACGGCTTGATGAAACAGCGATTAGTGCGCACGATTCATCGATGAATTTAACAACACGCCTTTTTTTAATACTTATCAAACGCATTGAATATTATTTCTTATTCAACTTTTTAACAACTGCTTGTCCGTTAAAAAAGCGGCTTTTTACCAGGACAAAACATTGCTAAAGAAAGATAAAATATATTTATTTTCAAGAAAAATAGTTACTATTGTGGCGGGTTTTTTGACTTTGTGTTTATTTTGAACGTATCGCAAGGTATTAAATATTTTTTTATTTATTAAATGTTAAAAAAGATAATATTTATAATGTTAAATCCACATTGTAGTGATTCTACATTTACTTATAGATGTTTATTTTAAAATTTTATTTAAGTATCATCAATTTATACCAGGCACGTTAAATTAATGGCAACGTTGTATAAAATTATATAACCTTGTTAACAACATCGCGTGCTCGATTTTAATTTACTACCATTTGTCCGGGACACCAAGTAGTATAGAAAAGGGGAGAGAAGCAAATTGTCGTACTCCCGCCCATGGCACAAACATGCGACTTGTGATGCGTTAAGCGACCGATCCGGCCTGTCAAATTTCCATATTATTTTTATTTGAAGTTGTCCATTGTCTATCGCCTAGTCTAATATGGATTTGGCTGCTAACCTTTTTTAATTCCAGCGCCGTTCACCCAGCACTCCCCTTTGAGTCATATGTTGTGATGTCCAACATAAGCTTTCCCGGACTGCGTCGATATTGGTGATCTAACCAAGAACTATTACTGGTATTGTGTACAACCAGCTTGCTGTCAGTCTGACGTCTCAAACTGCCATAGGAAGATAACCTCGTGCACCACGTGAAATGTAAAGGCATCAGAAACTAGGCTTTAAACCACTCACAGCATTTAACCCTAGAAAAAAGACCTCTATATTAATTGGAGGCGAGTTCCCTTTCGATTTTCACGAGCAAAAATACGAATTCCACGAAAAAGCCGGAGCTTCCAAACTCGTGACATCACTTGATGAAAGTCGAAACGGAAGTCCTTTGTTGTTCAAAAAAAACGAATTGCTAAAAAGTATAAGTTTATATTTAATATGTAGGTAAAAAAATATGCAATTTGCACTTCCAGTTTCCCATGTAATAATTGAACCAGTCCGGCTGTCACAGAACTTCTTTTCGAAATGTCGTGTCATGCGCATTGGCAATTTATAATTTAAAGTGTTAATACGCCAACGTGAAATCCCGAAACGCCTAATTCAAATTGTGCCACCCCATGAAATGTGCATTGTTTCCTATTCTCTCTAAGGGATACAAGCAAACTTATATCAATTTTTTAATATTTCCTTGCAAGACAATTCGTAAAATAAAAGAATATATCAACTATTAGTGACCATTCCTGGTATTCTTAAGTCTTTAAAGTATTCAGTACCTATTGGATTAGGCTAAAGATGTATCTAATCTAATAAACACACAAAAAGAAGAACCTTTATTTAATTATAATATATTTTACGGCTACAGGAAATCCATCAAGGAAATATTGTTATAAAAAATAAACTAGTTAAACACTTACAAGAATTTATAGAGGAGGTATGCTTAGATGGTTTCACACAAAAAGCTGTTTTGCCTTTATTACCTGAAAAATAAAAATATTACAATATTAAAATTAATATGAGATTTCTCGCTATAGATAGGAAATTTAAACCTTCATAGACGGTAGATAAGGATTTGAGTGTCTAAAATTATAGACTTGTTTTAATTATAAATATTAGCAAGGTAGAAAAATGTCTTAATAACTGCCTGCATATTTATTATTTATATATCAGTATATTGAAAGTTAAAGTAAAAAGAACTTGTATAGTAAATGAGTGTCTGGTCAGTTGATGATCTAAGGATTTCTGGACTAATGACTTTATAGGTAAATATGGGTACAATTACTATCTTCGGATATACAGAGTGGATATAAAGGTTGCCACAACATATTTAAATAAACAATATAACCATGCTGTTAAATCCACTTTGCACATACAATACATTTCACAAAAGTTCGTTGATTTCTCGTTTAACCTGCTACTGTTAGTTGTAAAACTCAATAAACTTTGGGTACCCGCATGTAGGGCCGGACTTAAAATTTTCTTTATTTATTATTGTACCTACTTTTTAGTATACATATTATGTAGGTTAAAGGTAAATTTCAGGTGTTTAATATAAAGCAGAGTCTTTTCATCTTACTTCATCAGTCGTTTGGAGTTTGTCAAGTTATTTTCGTGTGTTATTGAGCAACCAAAATAGCTAACCTAAACTATTGATATTAGTAAGTAATTAGGACCTGTACCCTTACAAAAGGTGCGGTGCCTACACAATAGATATTTGTCAGGCAACTTATTTATGGCTTGGTTTAACACTGAGAGCCGTTATTTAAATTTTATTGCGTCAGAAATCAACAATAGGAAAAAAGACTCTTATTAATTAGGCGAAGTTCTTCGATTTTCACGAGCAAAAATACGATTTTGCGCTAGCGAAAAAGCCGGAGTTCAAACTCGTGACATCACTTGATGAAAGTCGAAACGAAGTACCTTTGTTGTTCAAAAACGAATTGCTAAAAAGTATAAGTTTATATTTAATATGTAGGTAAAAAAATATGCAATTTGCACTTCCAGTTTCCATGTATAATTGTAACCAGTCCGGCTGTCACAGAACTTCTTTCGAAAGTCGTGTCATGGCATTGGCAATTTATAATTTAAACCGGTATAGTCTAGTGAAATCCCGAAACGCTAATTGAAATTTGCCACCATGAAATGGCATTGTTTCCTATTTCTAAGGGATACTAGAAACTATATCAATTTTTTAATATTTCCTTGCAAGACGTCTGTAAAATAAAAGAAAATCAACTATTAGTGACCTCAATTCTTAATCTTTAATATTAGTTACCTATTGGTTAGCATATAATTATATTAATAATAACAAAAGAAGAACCTTTATTTATTATAATATATTTTACGGCTAATGAAACCATCAAGATTTATTGTTATAAATAATAAATTTAATTACAAGAATTTATAGAGGAGGTATGCTAGAGGTTTACAAAAAAGCTGTTTTGCCTTTATTACCTGAAAAATAAAAATATTACAATATTAAAATTAATATGAGATTTCTCGTATAGAAGAAATTTAAACCTTCTAACAATATGGATTTGAGTGTCAAAAATTATAGACTTTTTTAATTATAAATATTAGCAAGGTAGAAAAATGTCTTAATAACTGCCTGCATATTTATTATTTATATATCAGTATATTGAAAGTTAAAGTGAAGAACTTGTGTAGTAAAGAGTATCCTGAAAGTTTATGATCTAAGGATTTCGAACATAAATTTAGAATAAATGGGGTACAATTGAATTTTTCGGTATACAGATTTGAATAAATCTGTTTTAACATATTTAAATAAACAATATACCATGTGTTAAATCCAATTTAGCAATATAAACATTTCACAAAAGTTCGTTGTTTTAGTTTAAACCTGCTACTGTTAGTTGTAAACTCAATAAACTTTGGGTACCCTGTAGGGCCGACTTAAATTCTTTATTTATTATTGAAAAATAACTTTTTAGTATAAATTATGTAGGTTAAAGGTAAATTTCAGGTGTTTAATATAAGCAGAGTCTTTTCATCTTACTTCATCATCGTTTGGAGTTTGTCAAGGTATTTTCGTGTTTATTGAGCAACAAATAGCTAACTTAATATTGTTTTAGAATAGACATACCTATAAAAGTGTTTTAAAAAAGACTTTGTCATAATTATTGGCTTGGTTTACGAAGTTTTACATTTAATTTCATTGTGATCAAAACCCGATTTGAATTAATACCATAAAATTATTTAAAATAATTGCAAACAGTGAAAATTTGCAATTCTTGTTTCGTAGTCTAGACCGGATTGGTTTGTATTAGACTTGTTTTAAATAAGATTGATACCCCTCTGTCTTGGTTAGTTTTTTAGCTAGAAGAATCATTAGGCCCAGTAACATTATTAAGCCCTTAAACATAATCATAAATCAATGTAGCCCATAAGAAGTAACTTAAGGAGGACCATTTGTGATACCTTAAATTTCATGATACCAAATTAACAATACCACCTTTAGTATTTTTTTTTGTATACAATATCATAAGAAAAAAAATTGTTGGCAAAATATTTCGATTGTATGTGTTGCTTGACAATTTCGTGAATGACATTTACAAGAAAAAATGTCATGAACGAAATTGCCCTAAAAGCAACAAGACTATTTCACGAGGAAACGAGCCAAAGTTTAGCTAGAAACACAGTGTTTATTGTCAGACTGACAATAGTTTTTTTCTTTAACCCAACAAAATTTTGTCGCTAAGAAACCATTATGTTGGTTTTGTCTAGGTGCCGGTAAGACTTTTTCCAGTGGAAAACAGGTTGTTGCTACGAAAGTTTGCCAGTATAAAACACTCTAGTGAAATAGTCCGGTAAAAGTCCTAAAGAACACATAAAAAATGATTTAAATAAAACAAAAGAGATGACATAAAAATGACATTTGCTTAATGGGTCACATTATTTATTGGTTCGTTTTTGAATTTATTTGTCATTTTCGATAAAAAGAATCTTGTGTTCATTGCTAGTAACAATGTAGGAATTTAATTTGTATAGGAAATTTATCATTTAAATAAGAAAACAAAAAGGGTAACAATAAACAACTGGTAACCACCACTTTGGTAAAGAATATTTTTATTTTTAAATGAGTAAAAATAATTGATTTTTTGGGAGCCCGTCTAAAGAAAATTCTTCATTGCCAAAGCGAATCCACTATTTGAATGTTTTCGTGACTTTGATTAAATTTTATCGTCAAATCCCAAACTTTGCAAAATAATCCATGTCTTTCTAAAAACCATAGTCAGTTGAAATTTTTTACCCAACCATTTTTCATTTGAGTATTTCAGATGCCTCAAATTTCAAGAAAAATGCAGATATTTTTGCAAAATTTGGGATTTAACAATAAAATTTGTTTAAATTAGCGAAAAAAAAAATACAAATGAAGGATTTGCTTCTAAAAGTTCGATTTTTTCTTGGAGGGGCTCCCAAGAAAATCAACTTTTTTGAAAAATTCAAATTTTTTGTATTATTTTTCATTTCAAAAAAAATAGAGCTTTTCAGGAAATTTAGAAATTTTAAAGTAAAAGACCTGCATATACAGATTGAGTGATTGTTTGAAATATTGCCTACATCGAATTAAATTTCGTAACTAAAAGTAGTAATTAATCAAAGAGATAACAAACAATATTACTACTAACGAATGTAATGCATGACAACAGATGTGTGAAGATGATGTTTATAAACCTCTGGATATACGTACCTGATACATTAACAAAAAAAAATTCCGTTACAAGGCCGGAAAGAAACCTTTTTTAGTATAGTTGGATCAGTATAAGAAATAAAATTCGGTGCTTTAAAAAAAAACATAAAAAGTTGCTAAAAAGGTTTGATTTGAACTGGCGGCCACCTTTGCTTTTTATGTATACTATTTTTAAAGACACGTTGCGGGAAGCGGCACATTATGAAAAGCCAGTTTAAATCAAACCATTTATTAGCTATAGTTACTCGCGTCTAGAGATAGATACCCCGTGATCACGAGCTTTTTGACAGTGTTGAAACGCTTTATGCAGGGACTCGGCTAAAAATTACATTTTTAAATTTTGTAAAAATTTTTTACGTCTGAAGTATAATTGGAGAAAATAAAAAGGCGCTTTGCTAACCAGAACTAACCATGACCGACTAGAACTAATTATTTGTAGAAGTTAAAAACAAAATTTTAACAACGTATTAGAAAAAACCCGGGGGAAATATAATTAGGTACACTTTTTTAAAAAATGATAACTTCTACCATATCAAAGATTATAAAAATTTTGGTAATAACTTCTATATAGGGATAATTTAGACAAATTCAAAAGCCCTTAGTTCTAGTCGGTCATGGTTAGTTCTGGTTGGCAAAGCGGATTTTTATTTTCCCCAATTATATATCAGACGTAAAATGCGGAGACGTATTAGAAAAGGCCCATGATTTGTTTTTTTACATTAAATGCATTATTTATAAAAAGCCGAGTCTCTGTATAATAAAGCATGTTTTATGTGTCACTACTGTCAAGAAGCTCGTGATCATGGGGTATCTCTAGACGCAAGTGCTATAGTTGAATCAGTATAAAAATAAAAATTCGGTGCTTTTTGAAAAGAAAATTAAAACGTAAATGGTATAGTTGGATCAGTATAAGAATAAAAATTCGGTGCCCTTTGAAACAAGAAAATACATAAAAAGTAGGTAAAAAGGTTTAATTTGAACTGGCGGCCGCTTTTCCTTTTATATGGACTACAAAGGCAGCCCCCAGCTTAAATTAAACCCTTTTGGCTATAGTTGATCAGTTAAAAATAAAAATTTGGTGCTCTTTAAAAAAAGTAGCTTTCGTAGTTCGATTTGAACTGGCGGACGCCTTTGCTTTTTATACGGACTATTTTTACAGACACGTGCGGAAAGCGGCACATTATAAAACGCAAAGGCGGCCTCTAGTTCAAATCAAACCTTTTTAGCTACTTTTTATGTTTGTTTTTTTCTTTTCAAAGAGAACCGAATTTTTATTTTTAACTGATCCAACTATAGCTAAAAAGGTTTAATTTAAACTGGAGACCATTGCTATTTATAATTTTCCGCTTCTCGCACGTGTCTGTAAAAATAGTCCATATAAAAAGCAAAGGCGGCCGCCAGTTCGAATCAAACCTTTTAGCTCTTTTTTATGTTTTTTTTTCTTTTTAAAGAGAACCGAATTTACATTCTTATATTGATCCAACTAAAGCTAATTCACACGTTTCACCGCTGCGGCGTACTTCTTGGATGTCTCGAACCAGATGAATCCGTTATCGCTAGGAATAATAGCTTAGATTTTGTCATCAAATATTTTGCTCACAGTGTTGGAGCAAAATATTCGATGACAAAATCTAAGCTATTATTCCCAGCAATAATGCACATTGCACATCCCTGACCATAAAAGATATTGAAGACTGTCTCATCAAAGTAATAATTATTATTAATCCAATAACTGTTAATTTTAACAATACTTAGTTTATATGCTTGATTTTGTTAGTAGTTTTAAGAATAAATTCTTAAATTGTGAATTTTGTATTTTTCTTTCAAAAAAAAAAACATTCCGGGAAGTAAAATTTCCCAGATCAAAAGTGTTATGGGCTTAATTGAGTCCTGGAATTAACATATTACAGTATGGTATGTTCCACAATAATTCGTTGATTTCTCGTTTTACCTGTTACTGTTAGTCGTAAAACTCAATATACTTTGGGTACAAGCTTGTAGGTCCGGACCTAAAATTTTCTTTTTATATTATTGTACCTACTTTTTGGTATATTATGTAGGTTATAGGCAAATTGCAGGTGTTGAATATAAAGCAGTCTTTTCGTCTTAGTCGTTTGGAGTTTGTCAAGGTATTTAGGTGTGTTTTATAAAGCATCCAAAATAGCTAACCTAAACTTTTAATATTAGTAGGTAATCAGGACCTGTACCCTTTCAAATGTGCGGTGCCTACACAATATATATAAATATTATATATATTTGTCAGGCAACCTATTTATGGTTGGATTTTCCACTGAAGGTTGTAATTTAAATTTTATTGCGGTCAAGAAATCAACGAATTATTATGAAACGTACCATACAGTATGACATAAAAATATATTTTTTCTACTTTGCTGTTACCTATATTACATAAAGATTTATCAACTAATAATAACTTGACCTTAATTTTTGTTAATGTAGCGATATAATGTGTTTTTGCCGAAAGTTAATAAAAATCAATCATGAAGGATTTTTCTCGCCGCTTTACAAAAATCGGAACCGTTAAAATGATAAAAGCCTATAATAACTTGATTTCGAATCCCGATAACATTATAAATCGCCAGAATTGCACAAAACTTGGCCAAATTTGAAAAGGTGACTATTATTGAAGCTATTAAACGGGCAAAATGTCGTTAAATCACAGGCCTGTGGCATCATTTTCGGGTTAATACGCATTTTATGACTTTATTGCTGATCGGAAAATTTACTGTAATAGTAATTGGATGAGGGTAATTTTAAAGCCATATTTTGAGCTTTAAATTATTTTGTATCGCTAACTGATCAATAAACTACAAAATAATGAAAAATTAACTATATATTTTACGCTTCTGCTAATATTTAAAAAACATAGAAAAACCATAGTGAATAATCAGCAATTATACTGAAATTTTTATGTAAAATAAAGGCCAAGTTTCTATCCAATCTTAAAGTATTAAGATCCAAAATTGGAAAAAGTTTTTTTTTACTTTTATTAATTTATTTGTAATAATAAAAAACTGTCTGTATTATTAAAGAAAGATCTTGGTCTAATTGCTTTAAGCTGACAAGATTTTAGTATAGAAACTGGGCCCTTTTTTAAGGTAAGTATTCACACGAATGTGTGCTATTGGACAAAATGTGTAGGCCTATTTTTCGTCCTATTATAACTTCGGTTTCGTTGCACCTAAAGGTATGAAATTTTGTCTGTAAATTCACAAAGGTGTTTTTATTACCTGTAGAAATATTAAGCTAGTTATGTCAAATAAACTTTGAGATATTCGATTTTGAATACCGCCGATTTTACTGTCTGACTGTCTCATTAAAGTTATGGGTCACTTTGCGAGGGAGTAAAAACTTAAAATTTGGTACGTAAGTAGGTTTAATGACACAAGAAAAGGAAACATTCTGAAAACTGCACCTTTTTACTCGAAAAACTCTAAAACAGGGCCGTAATATCGCATTTTTGAGGTAGTATTTTAGATTTTGCAATCTTATTGAACCTGACTTTCTGGGGTCATAATTGAATTCAAAATGCAGGCAGGATTTTATTTAATAAACAAAGAAAATTGCCACAATTTCATATTAGACTTTAAACAAGGCGCAATTAAGGGAACAATAAAATGAGCAATTTTCGTAGTTCCTATTCAGTTTAATAGTTATGTTCTTTCTGCAGAGCAAGGTCTGCTTAGAAAAACAACAGACGTGAGATCGCCCATTCCCCATTTTTTTTCACTTATTAAATAAAGAAGATTCAACAAGAAACACTTACGTAAAATAAGGGGTAAATTCCCAAAAATCTCGGCCTTTTAAAGTACTAAGATCTACAGTGTGTCTACTTAAGTTGGAATCATATGGAAAACTTTTTTATTATTAAGTTTACGGAAAAAAGTTATTCCTGATAAAAAGTTCTGCATGGTCCAAAACTTAAAATGCAACCATTAGATTTTTTTAAGCCATGTATGAGGTTTGTCAAAAAATATGAATTTTACTCAGGAGTAAAGTACCTTTATTTTTTACAATGCAGAATAATGTTGTAAAGTAAAGATATTTTAAATTAAAAGTTATATTTAACTGTGTAATTACAGCTATTTAGCATGAAAATTTAGGATTGGTGATTTTTTACTAAAAATGTTTCTATTTTTTCTTTACGATTTAGTAAATTTGCTATTTTTACTGTAATTTTACAAATACGAACTTATTCTGACACACAATGTCAAATATTTCATGTCAGTGCATCCTAGATTACGTTAAACTGTATTAAGCCAGAACAATTAATACGAAATTATTAGTAAATATTCACCAATCCTAATTTTCATGCTAAATAACTGTAATATCATATTTGAGTATAACTTTTAATTCAAAATAACTTTACTTAATAACATTCTTCTGTATTGTAAAAAATAAAGGTACTTTACTCTTCAGTAAAGTTTATATTTTTTGACAAACCTCGTATTAAAAAACTGATATCTAATGGTTGAATTTTAAGATTTGGACCATTCAGAACTTTTTATCAAAAATAACTTGTTTTCGTAAACTTAATAATAAAAAAGTTTTCTATATGGTTCCAACTTAGTAGACACACTGTAAAATTACACATATGTTCTGTCCACAATTTGGTTCCACTATTTTTGACTATGCAAGTTTTTTACTATCTGTCTGTATTAATGAAAAAAAGTGGCTATTATTATAGACACTTTTTTCATTAAAAAATGACGGTAATAAAAAAATCAGTAAAAAACTTGCCAAGTAAAAAGAAAGTGGAACATTACTGCCGACAAAACTAATCTCTAATTTTAGATCTCAGTAATTTAAGAGGTTAATATTTTTGTATAGAAACTTGGCCTGTATTTTACATAAGTGTTTCTGGTGGAATCTTCAAATTCTTCTGACTTGGTAACACCTTCAACATTTTAGATTTTTTGTTGGCCATTTGCTCAAGACTAAGTTTTTTGAGTTATGTGACTTTTCTACCTGACTATATATTTATACAATTGTTTATTTAAATAATTAATGCTTATCACAGGGATTTCGATGCCGAATTTAATTCTGGCCTTAAAATTACTCGGAGTCGCTTAGGGGTGCTCTGCGGTGAAGCACGGGGGGTGATTAGAAAGAAATTGCAGCGTCCATGAAAATTAACCGAAAATCCTTGGGGTTTTTGGAGATCCAATTCGATTCAACATTGGAATTATCGGGGTTTGGGCCGGGGAAAGGTAATGAAGAAAGTTAAAAATCACCCCCGAAAAGAGACCCTCGAGCACCTCCGGGTAGTTCTAATGCCAGAATTAAATTCGGCATCCGCGAAAACCTGTGAGTAACGATTTTTAGCTAATTTTTATGGACGTTGCGATTTCCTCCCAAATGACCCCTTGGACACCCCCGCACAGCCACCCCCGATCACCCCCGGGTAATTCTAATTCCAGATTTAAATTTGTCATTCCCGAAAACCCTCTAGTAACGAGTTTTGAGCGATTTTTCTGAGTTTCCAGTCGTTCTTATAATATTGCAAGTAATTATGCAATTGCAAAATGCATTTATTGCACCAGAATGCATTTTTCGAAAAATGGCATTTCCACACCATATAGACTTTTTTCCTAGAAGCTTTCCGATTACAATGCAGAAAACCGCGTCTCGATTTCTGCTGACCTTAAAATGTTCTTTAATTTGGTCGATTTTGATTTAAATGCCCTTACTACCTTGCCTTACCTTAAGATCAATTCTCAATTCCCAAATCTATTAGTTGTGTAAATATGCTATAAATTTAAAACAAATATCTAGAATTTAAGAAGACAGATAACTTGGATTTTAAAGATTGTTTAGTGTCCCTACACTGTATAAATAATGTTTAAAAAATACTTTTTTTCTAATATGTATTTATTTTAAATTGTAAATTACGAGAAATTTAAAATTTTAAAATATCAAGTTATTGGTTGATTATTAAGGAGATATTATATAGGTATATTTATTAACAATTTAAAACACGTTATATATTTAATAATTATTTCAAAAATTATTCCTATACAAAAGCTTGACCCAAATAAAATTTTCTAAGAATTATAAAAGGGGCAAAATTTAGAAAAAAATAACTTCATGTTTAAAAAGAAGTCAAAGTAGAACCAAGCAGTACATATGAATAATGTATTAACGGAGATGTTAAGCTAAAAATAATAGATGCAGAACGTGTACCCAGGTATAGAAGTTTTCAAAATAGGCCATAAATTTAAGCCATGAATAAAAATTGCTGCAGAATGCTGGACGTGAGCCAAATCACCCGCAAAACTTTATAAACGTTTATATGTGCATACTTTGGGACACCTCATAAAAATCTGATATCTTTATTAGCCTGGATAATAATTTTATTAGCCTTTACAAGGAAATAAGTTTCAAATAACTTAAAACTTTTGATGTTTATATGTATACTAGGACATCGTAAATGTAAAGACAAATTTTATTTACAAATTTATTCACAGATGGAGTTTACATAAGGTCAACTGAAGTAAGCAGTAAAAGGTACGAAAAAATGTCGTTCTTGAATTTTTCTTTTGTGCGTCTTCTTTTTTAAACAAGTAAAAACTATTATTATAAGTTACTTTTTTAAGAACGAAAAATATGCGGACTTATACCTATTTAAATGAACTTTTTGTCTTAAAATTACTAATGGTCCAGGAAACGAACCATTTTGCCTCGCAATTTTGTCAAAATGCATAGAATGACTTGAAATATTTACAGTAGGTAAAAAATAGTCCAAGGATCAAAATCTATATCCTGCCGAAGGACGTCTTTACCTTGGGGGTGGTAGCCAAACCATCTCAGTGTGGAATTTTTTAAAAATATTTTGACCATAGGAATCGATAGAAAAATGATTTTTTGGCAAAAAATATTTCATGCATTTTTTTTTGTAAAATACATACTGTTTGAGTTATTCGCGATCAAAATTCTGAGTTTTTTGTCGATAAAACCAACATTTTATCAAAAAAACTAAAAATAACAAAATTGAATTTTTTAAAAAACGAATAAAATGTTTTTTTCTTGGAACTGCTGTGGGGTCAACACAAACCAAGTTGTGGTTTGTTAAAAGTTAGTTGGTATTCATCAATTTCAGAGTTCCAAAGGCAAATAACGCATAATCTACGATTTTTTCGAGGAAAACTAATTACAACTTTTTTAAAGCATTTGCAAAGACCTTTTTTTTAAAAAAAAAAGGTATGTATTAAAAAAGTTAAGTAAGTCATGATTAAAATAAGGTTAAACCAAAATTGTTTGAGTGCAAAAATCTTCAAAAACATCCCCCTAATTACCACCCTAATTAAAATGAGTCGTAGCCCTTTTTTACTTCTCTTTATCTTTGTATGATAAATACATTCTAGAATGTTAACCGATTTAAATTGCTGCAGGTAAAAATAAAATTTCAAAATTTTAATAAAAAATTACCTTTTCTTGAAAATAACTCGAAAACTAAGGAGGATAAGTGAAAATTACTTGGGTATCATTGTAGCCTTTTAAATTACAAACATTTTTTTTTTAATTACTGTATGACGGAAATTAAGTAAGATATAAACATTTAAAACGCATGTGTATAGACGAGCACTACCTTGTTTTAGCCCTTTAAACTTACCCCTTAAGAAAAGTAAAAAATTTAAACAGCTTTAATATACAGGACCTTATAGCTCTTGTTTAAACCAACAAAATGTTTTTTTAAAGAACTTTTTACCACAAAACCTAAAGGAGTTATGAGTAAAAAACCAATTTTTTGGCCCATTTTAAAAGCGATTCGATGCATTTTTTAAAAGATCCGCGGTTTTTAACTATTTTATGTATTGTAATATTGCAAGGGGTGGATTTTTGAGGATTAAAAAAATTACAAAATTAAATTGGTATTACTTTTGAGCAGTCACATTTTTTTAGTTACAACCGAGGTTACAACTCTGTAGGGATGCGCGATGTTCATCGATGGTCTAAAAACATCGATGGTTGATTGATCGATGATCGATGTTTTGCCATCGATGGTCGGGTATCGAAAACATCGATGATAACATCGATGTTGCCTTCTAACATCGATATTTTTTGCAAAGGTAAAAAAAGTAACCATGTTTTAAAAACTAATAGTCTTAAGGATATACCAAAACTTTTTATGATGTGTCTTTCTTTGTCATCTAAAGTTTGGTAAAGACATAAAGGTTTTGCCCATTTATTTATAAATAAATAATAATTAAATGTTATATAAGATTCAAGAAGTCTTTTTAAAAAAGTACAAAAAATGTTAAACATACGTTTAAAAGTGTTTTAAGCGAACTAAATCTCGCACTTTATTTATACATACTACCTGCAATTTTGTATAAAAACTGATACCTATATTATTAGAATTAATATTATTAGACAAAATTAATATAGTAAATGAGAACACAGTTTTTACTTTGTTTACTATCACTATATTATTTTTTAATGTAAAAGAAAAAACCCCTCCGCTTAAAAAATCAGGAGTTTATAGATTAAATTGTGATGAATGTAATAGCCTATATATTGGACAAACTGGCAGAAACTTTATAACTAGATATAAGGAACATAGATCATCATTTTTATTAAAGAAACATAATTCAAATTTTGCAGTCCATTTTATAGGACCAGGACACTCTTTCCAGATGAGTAAATTAAAAATATTACATTACGCGCCAAAAGCAAAAACTCAATATTTTAGAATCGATTGAAATATTTAAGTACCATAAAAACCCTTCAATAAACTTATTAAATGACCATACCGATCTTCGGAATTCCCCACTCTATGCCGCTTTATTATAGTAATTTAAGATATATAAGTTGGGTTTGTTTAGATTGTAGTTTAAAGCTTTCAGTTTGATAATGTAGTAGTACTACGAAACTGCATAATATAGTGATAGTAAACAAAGTAAAAACTGTGTTCTCATTTACTAGTTAAAAATGAACTATCACAAAGTAACGGGCACCTCAATTCAATATTTAAAATTAATATAATTAATATTATTGAATTATATTATGTTGTTTATTAATATAATTCAATATTATTATTTATTAGACAAAAATAAGTAGCCACCCCTTGATAATAAATTTTGAGTTTTTTTTTTTTTGTTTTTTTTTGAAATTTCATTAAAAAAACCCTTAGCCTCATCACCCAAAGGACCAAAAGTTTCAAAGCAAAAGAATGAAGACAAAACGTTCTTCAAGCTCTTTATATTTTAGATGTTTTTATTCCCCCGGGAATACGAGCCGCCGCACCTACATAATTAGAAGTTTTGTCTAGATAGGATTTTGCAAGGGTATGGCTGCAAGTAGCGTCCCCAAAATAATTGTTTTCCATTTGGAATTAAGGTCATTCCATCTACTCTTTTCCACCCTTTTTGCAAACCCAAGAGGCAACACAGAAGGATTTTCAGCTAAAACAGAGCTTCTTTATAATGTCATTTATCTGACTGTTCCCGAAGAACGACCTGGCCTTTTTGAGGCTTAACCCATGGGGGCATAAATATCAGCATTTTCGCTGCAAACGCAGGTGTGCTCTCCACAACAGGCAGACCAAGTCTGAGAGCGATGGAAATATGGAATGTTTTGTTATCTGACAAATTTCAAGGATGAAGATGGGCGTTAATCCAAGCATTACTTTCAGGGCCTGAAGAGCAAGTAGACGTGCCTTATCTTCACTTGTCTGGCACATGTTTGTAATATATTTGTGACGAGCTTTGGCAAATTAAAAAGTCACAATCTTTCTGTTTTTTGGGAATTCTTTTTTTTAAGATTGCAAACAGATAACCATTACAAGACAATTGCTGAAATCATTATCTACTGTCGCAAGAATATAGGAAGGTAAAATTTTGGAAAGTAAACCTGACGTAAAATACGAGAGCATATTACCTTAGAAGCTAAACGTCGGAAACATATTCCTACTGCTATTGGTCGAATACCTCCATCTTTTTTATTAAAAGCACATAGGTTTGCTCCATAAAAAAATTTACAAATACCTTTTTTTAACTGAACCTTGAAATAAATGAGTTATAAAAAACTTAATTGACGACAGTATTAAAAGAATGGTTACCATGCTCATCACTTACCAAGTCCTTAAGATGTCTTGGTCTTAATGAATCTATACCACCAGAAGACCCAGGACAAAATGAAGAAATAGCACTTTAATTTCATTTTCAGATAAATTAAAATTAAAATCAATATTTTTAGGAATAATCAACATCATTATCTTGTTGGGATACTGGATGTTTCTTTTTTAGTTTTTCAAAGGTCTCTTCATTTCTAGGTCGATAGTAGTATCTGAAGTGAGAATTTGGATTGCATTTCTGATATCTCTATCGGCAATTTTGTCTTTGATTTTCTTTGAAAGGTACTTATTCTCATTAAACTTGTTACTATCTTTCTTCTTTGATATTTTTTTAGATGTTACTGATATTTTTATATATAATTCAAGAAGATCATTTGTTTGTAAAAACTTATTTTTCAACCAGGATGTTAAATTGTTTTTTATCAATGTTGGTAAAGAAGATTTTCTATTATGTTTTGAGTTGACAGGTATTGCTAAAACAGCGTATGGGAAAAGAAATAATGAAATCCAAGAATGAAAGTCATTTTTTGATACACATTTTTTAAGAAGAAATGAAAGGTCATCAGAAATTGATGGTCTGGCTCCTTTTGGAATGATTTTTACAATGGAGTTGATGATTTTAATTCAGCGAAAGCTTTGATTAAAAATTCACCATTTAAACTTGGATTTTGATTAATCAATTTTCCGGGGGTTTTATTTGCAATTTGATTGGTGGATACTTCATTGAATTTTTCGAACGTTACATTTATTACATCAGACATATCATTTTTAGATTTTGAGTTCTTCAAATTCTTTTTTACATTGGGAATTTTAAGGCCATTGATATTCTTGAACGATTTTTGACATACCGAACAAGATGTTTTTTGTTCATCATTATCTAAATTATATTTCTGAATGAGATCATAACGTCCGTTATTAGGGTTTCCGCGAAAAAGAAGATTACTAGTTGATGTATGTTTCTTCAAACAATCCGATAAACCATAGCTTTTGCTTAAAATCTGGCTTAGGGGTAGTTTTCAACAAATGTAAATACATTAAAATTAATTTTGTTAATTTCAGATAAGGCAAAACATTCTAAGCCGTTCCATAAGTACCTGGAGCATTAATTTTCTTGTAATACTCATCTTTTGATATATTCCCCATCCAAAATATAGTTTTTAAGTTTTTCCCATTCATTTAAAATAAATTTTGAGGTCTTACTTCAAACTTTAGCATGTTTTTCTTGTGTTTTATATAAAAAAAGACTTACTGCTCTAAATAAACAATTTCCATCTCTCTTTTTTACCTTATTTCAGTCAAATTTTACTTAACTTAAGCTTTAATGTATAACTTTATAGGTTTTACCAATAAAGGGTAATTTTAACCCCTAAAAATTAAGAGCGCCCATCCTCATATTATAGATTTTTAAAAGGAGGGTAAGTTCAGCTCAATCCCAAATTTTTATGCAAATCTATGATTTTTGAAAAAATTGCCAGGTTTTGCACTTGTTTAGCTTCGTTTTTTGGACCATAAAAGAATCGCCTGTTAAAATTATTATTTATACTTAATTAATACGCTATATACAGGGTGTCGGGAAAAATGTGGGAAATTTCCCGGAGGCGAAGAAATATGTTAAACGAATACTACAAGTTCATATAAACATTTTTCGTATAGGCCTACTCTTCGGAGATCTTGGCTCCCAAAGAGCTCCAATGAAATTAAGATATAATTATTGAACCACCAGGTATGTTCCAATTTAATTTTAATAAGATGTAATAGCAAGTAAAAACCCTCAAATTACTAACAAAGAAAGTGTTGTGAATTACTCACAGCTGCAGGGACGGACTAGCTTTGACACTCATAACCCCTTTTTTACACCTTGTATTGATATTACCTTTGGACAACGTTTTTTACAAACATTTAATTATTGACTAAAAATTAGGTACTTTTTTCCGTATATTTTAAATTTAAAAAAAAATTTTTTAACTTTAAAGGGTTTTTTCTTTGGGTTGAAAATTAATAAAAAAATATATTATTTTTTTTATATTAAAAAAATTAATAAATATAAAAAATATTTTTTAAAAAAAAATATTTAATAATAAAAAAATTTAATTTTAATTAAAAATTAAAGTTTAGTTAAAAAAATTTTTAAAATTTTAAATGGGCCGTAAAAAACATGGGGCACCAATAATTTAATAAAAAACCAAAATTTTCTTTACTTTTTCAAAAAATTAAAAATCTTTTAAACATTTTGATTTTTACACTTTTTTTGTTTGAAAGTTAATTTTTAAAGGAAAACTGTTGTAAACAAAAGAAAAATACCTATAAATTATTTTTTTGCAACATTCTTGTCAGCACAAAAAAAACTTGACAGGAACAGTGTTCACAAAAATTAACATTACAAAGTAGTCCATGTTTTCTATCTAATCCATTATGTGAATTTTTTAATTTGTTTTAGTGCACGAGCATGACCTTGTTTTTTTAATTATCATCTTACTTTACTTTTAAAATATTTGTCTTTTGATTTTTTTTATTTATTTACAGCTCTACGATTATAATAAATATTCCTTAGAATCTTTATTTGCAAAAAAACACTGAAAAGGAAGCACCAGGCTATTTAACAAAGGGCATCCCAATAAAAATTTACATTCTTTTACTTTAGAACATATTGAAAAACTTTAAATAAAGGGGTAAAGAGGCGGACACAGTTTTTTAAAACCGAAAGAGAGGAGGTTTTCCATTGTCATATGCATTTCCCATTGCGTCTGGGTGTAAAAAATATGAAATGACACAAAAAATATTTTTTAAAATCAACAAAATATGTTCAATTTTGTAAATGGAAAAAAAGAAAATAAAAAAAGCGCGGGTAAAATTTGGGAGGTTTTAAATGTTTTTGAAAATTTTATCGTCTAAATGGTTTTAATACCAAAAAGGTTTTAATAGGTATTATAAGTTTTTAAATTTTTACGTACGGAGGATTAAATATGACCCAGAATTGAATTATAGTCGAAAACTCACAAACTAACATTAACCTGATAAACCACAAAATTTTTGCCAAAAAAAAAATATATTCTTAAAATTTCACAAACATTACAAAATACCAGTATTAGATTAGGGTCGAGGAAAAAAAATCATCCGTCAATACCGAAAAGCATGCGTAAGATGGTACGCAGTGCCGACTACGAAACAAAAAACAGCGGCGTGTTAAAATTTCTACTGAGCTTCTTAGTACACTCATACAGCCATAAAACTAATACATTTGTAAATTCCCTACCTACTGCGAAAAAACCTGGGTTCGTCTTGTTACCCAAGAAACAAAAAGATCAGGTCCAGTCACCACAACACCCCAAAACCGAAAAAAGCAAAGGTTGGGCTTTCGGCCGGTAAAGTTAAGACCACTGTCTTTTGGGACAGCGAGGCCAATCTTTAAGTCAAATTTTTAAGAGGACGACGTACCATTGTTGCTCCCTATTATTCTAACTTGCTCAAAAAATTTAAACCGTTCATCCAAGAGTGTCACTCTGCTGCTAGATAAAGCCGACCGCATACTGCCCAATTAACTAAAAATGTGCTCGAAAAGAAAGCATTCGGAAGAGATTTTTTCACATCCTAATAGTCCGGACTTATCAGTTTGTGATTTCCACTTATTTAAACTATAATATATTATAATAAAATTGACCATGACCCACCAGAACAAACGATTTCAATGTAATGATTTTTAACTTAAAAAACGAGATCCGTAGTTAAAATAAATTAGTCATTGTTGGTAAAATAATAGAATCAAATGATTTTTTTTTCAAAAAATTTTAAATTTCGATGGTTTCAAAAACAACGACTCAAGTCAAAATTATAACAAAATTAGCTGAGTATAACAAACGAAAAGATATTATCAATATTTTATCGCAAATAATGACATTATCGATTTAAAACTAAATATGCTTAGTTACTTCGCAATTTTTCTATTTTTTCTAAATTTCAACTTGTGTTATTGTTCTCGCAAACCAGAATTATATAATTAATTAATTAATTAATAAAGACATTTACTTGGGATTGTTCGCACCTAAAAAAATTACGTGAATGACTGACTAACATTTTTTCCAAGATACTTTTTAAGCTTTTTTGTTAAACATTATTTTTTGTAATAATAACACATAATAATGCGGGATTTTTATTTAATTTTACTATATAAATCCCGGTGCCCCAAAGGTATGGTCAAAGTTTGGATCATGAATTGGATCAACATAAGGTAACAACTTAATAACTTTTGCTCTATGTCCCTTCTTTACCAAAACAAATTCTCTTAAAGGTAACAATGAAAACCGTTTTTTATTAATAACTTTTGAACCGTACGATCTGGATTTTTGTGTTGATTATTTCAAAACAAAAATGTCTTGCATTAACTGCTTAAACATGTCTCGAAACCATCAAAGATACGGGTCGGACTATCAAATTTGAAAAAAACCTTTAAAAAAAATTTATTGCCATATTTAACATTTGACCGTACTGGTAGATTCTCCTGAATTTCCATGGAAAAGGTATAAAAAATTTGAGGTATGCCCCGGGGGTCTAATAGTGTATTTAAGGGGTTTCCCCTTTAATCTTTAATATAAACTACACCCGAAGTCAATTTTATAAAAATTTTAAATTAAAAGTTAAAAAAAAAATTAATTTATTTTAACAAAAAAAATAAAAAAAAAAATAAAACTAGAAATTTTTTTATTATTAGTAGAATAAAAAAATGCTATGCGTAAATTTAACTAAGGTATGTGTTTAAAGTACAGTACAGGTGCTCACTTTGAACACATACCTTGGTGTTGCGCCTGGGAGTTTTTTTTATTCTTTAAATCATAAAGTTCTACTTCTTATGTTCATTTAAAATAAATTAAGTTTTTTTAAAAAAATTTTAATTTATAATTTTCAACTAAATTGACTTCTGGTAGTTTGACATAAGATTCATGAGTCCTCAAGAACACCTTATTGAGAGTCCCAATATATCTTCGAGAACTCTCAAATACTAATGATTTTAAATGCATTTACGCAAAAAAACCCCAGTTCATCAATAGAAAGTATCTTTTTTCATAAAAAACCTAGAAAACTTTTCAGTAGATCAAATGTAAAATATGGCAAACTGCAAATTTGAGTTTTACAAATTTGATAGTCGACCTAATCTTTGATGGTTTTTGGCATATGGGAGTTAATCAAAAAAAAACAATTTGCTAGAATAAAAAAATCCGCTCGTACAATCCCCTTCAAAAAGTTATTAATAAAAATCGATTTTCAATTGTCCTTTTAAAAAGGGTAATAGCCTAAAGAAGTGGCATAGAGCAAAAAGTTATATGAAGTTGTTACCTTATTTTGATCCAATCTACATGATCCCAAACTTTGGATCATACCTTTTGGGACACCCTGTACAAATAACTATAACTATGATCTCAATGAAAAAATATATATTTGGTCCAAGCTTTAAATATTCTTAATTATAATAAACATAATTTCTTTAAAATATACCTATCTTTTTAATCAGTTCCTTCGTAGCGAAGGTGGATGAAGTCTTTTTCTACAATGTAAATTTATGAAGCTGCCAAATCAGATTGACGGATATCAAATCGGTTTTCTTTTCCAATATCAGATTGCTCAGCGTCAGTGTTATGCTGATCGTGTTCTAAGGGAGCATCACTGAGCTCCGAATCTTCGTTTTCCAGTTCGACATAAGAAAATAAAAAATCTCTCTTTATATTATTTTATTAACTATTGTTCCATTTTCGGGTCCATTAAAGCCAAAGCAAAAGGATCAAATAGTACGAAGATAAAAAATAATTTATTCATAAATTTAAAATAACTACATATTATATTTAACATATACATATTACATTTATTTGGGTTAACTACCTTATAACAATTAATTTTTTAAAAATTTGTCCTGTCGTTAGATTTTTCCTAACAATTGCACATACGCGATTGGTCTCGTGTTAGATTAATTCTAAGTTCTTGGCATTGTGTCTTTTTAAGGACTTTTCACCATGATTTTCTTGACTCTGTATGTGTGGGAGTACTTTAGCGAGACACTTCTAGACCAGCAATAAAATATCTTAAGGATGTAGTGTGTTTAAAAATATTAGATTCTTTCTAACAACGCGACCGGTCGATAGTGGGTAAGCTACCCCATTCGTAAAACCCCAACATATAACTAATTGAGATGTAGGGGAGGCAATTTTTATACTGATAATGGGTATAAAAATAGATAATAAATCTGCTACTATTCGGTAGCCCATTTACCAACACCCCGTACAGTATTTCAAGAAGATGATGATGTTACCGAGTTTATGCATGGGTGGCTTCGCGCTTGTCCAAAACATTATTATATTATAGGTGGCATTATGAAACTATCACCACCATGGCCAAAGAAATTTGGAGGGTGAATGCGTAGAAACATAATGCAAAAAATCATATTCAGTTACAGTTTATAAAAAAAAAACTTGGCCTAATTCTGGTTTATATTCAACATATCTCATTAAATTCTGTCCCTAAAAGCGATCATTTCCCTAAACGGCCAAATTTTTATAAAATATTGGTCATCATCGTACGGTTTTATTAACCTAAAGAAAAATCTTTAACATAAAAAACTCAGCAAAATGCGTTAAATTGGTGGCGCTATAGTAGCAACAGGGTAAATTTTCCACCTGAGAGTCCAAGGCGTTTTTATTTGTGTTTTCCTGTGTTTTGGTTTGGTTCCGTATATGTGAGAAGTTTTTGCAATGGTTTATAGATATTTTATAATACGGAAGTTTTTAGTTCCCGGTTGTAAAAATATAAGTGATTTGAAGAATAATTTGGGGGGAATAACATTTCACAGATGCATATTCAATAATTATTCTATTTAATTATAATTCGTGCTGTATAAAATAAGAATTTGTTTTATGATTTAATTGTTTAAAAACTATTTTATAAGTAAACACTCACACTATTTACAAACCTCCACGTTTTTTGACAGCACTGATTTATTTTAGGTTATATTTACTAACTTTTTAACTCGGAAAACTTCAATTTGTTAACAACTGCCATTTTTATACCATACCCTTTGCCTATGCTAGCGACACCTAAAAACTGCTTACAGCTGGACACTTTTTTAATTCGTCTCTCATACGATACGTTGTAAAAAAGTTCAAAACAGACCGTTTAAAGGGGTAATTGCTAATTGCTTTTAAAATATGCTTATTTGAGTAGTTTTGCGGTATACTATATGCTATTTACATTCACATTTGTAATGCTTACCATTTTTACCAAAATATTTTTTTTCTTAATAATAGAAATATTTATTTACGTAAATTTTACCAAAATTGTTTTAACAAATCACTTTTTTCAGTTATCACCATCGTGTAATATCTCATCAAACTCGGTAGTAAGAGATATATCCAAGTTTACTGAAGTAGATGATGTGGCAGACAAAAACAAATAAATCTTACAATAAAAAATAACCCGAGCATTAAAAAACGTATTTTATACAAGTCATCATTGTTTACTTTTCAACGCACAAGACCATCTGTTACTCCGACCCTCAGACAACAAAACATAACCGTAACACCTTCGTCTACTATGTATACTTTTTAGGTTTAGTCTAATACTAAACAAACACTTATCAAATCCATGAAAATTCCGCCCTGTTAGCTAAGAGTAATCCCAGACACAAATCACAAAAAATAAATATATTGAATTTCTCTGCGGACCCAACTTAAACCTTTTAAAGCTGGATTTCAAGTTGCCGATGCCGTCGCGGCGCGGAGTCAGCGATATAGTTCGAAAACAGCTTTTTGTAAGTCTCAAAAGTTTCGGATTTTGATTACGTTTTAATAAATAGCATTTGTGGAGCGGAAGTTGTGATAAATGTACCGACTAAGTGCTATAGAAAATGCAATAGCAAATAATTTTGGCCATACTTTTTCATTATGTTGGTTTGTTGATTTAAGCAAGGTATTGTTTTTTCCCAATATTATTATCTCTTTACTGTCCTTAATTGGATCTAACCTAGACGCACAGTAGTGCACCAGGTCAAGTTTCGGCCTTCGGATGCAGTGTGTATATTACGCAAAACGTTTTAGCATGTTTTCATCAAATTCACATAAGTATTTAATTACCTGTAAAAATTAAAAAAAGGTACATCAACTGGTTTTCAAGGTATTCGATTTTAAAATCGCCTATTTTTCTACTGACTGATTAAATCACTCACTGACGCATTAAAATTATGGGGCACTTTCCAAAAACTTAAAATTTGTTATGTAAGTAAGTACAGGGTTATTCATTTTAAAGTAAACAGGGCTTTATTTTTAAACTTTCTTGTACTTTTTCAGCAAACGAATATAGCCATTTCGTGTATGTTTTTTCGTAGAATTCAATAATCTAATCAGAAAAATATTTGAAACAAAAACAAAAGAGTTACAGCACGAGTGACGTATTTTTTTAATGGAATAACCGTATATTTTTATATCAATAAATAGAGATTTTCACGAGAAATTCGGTGATATAAGGGTTGCTGGGTTTATTTCTGCGGTTGTGCTGCAATTGTCTAAAGACTGCATGATACTTTAAGGATAGTTTCACCTGAAAAAACCTGGCTGTCACAGGTGCTTATTTGTCAAAGTCAAGAATTTTAAAAATACGTTTATTACTTTTTGGAGTAGTTTTATAATGAGGTTTTCATCAGAAGAACGGCTTCAAATTATAACTCTCTATTATAAATGTGGAGAAAACGACAGGGAAACACAACGAAGATATGTTGCAAATTTCCACCGAAGTATATCAGTGAAAACGATTTTAAAACCGAAGGTCTTATTTCAAGAAACAAAATCGTTACATATTAGAAAAAATACTACAATGGGAAAAGAAACCGGAATCGAGCTATTCTAAATATTTAACTTTGTATCCCATAAAGTCAATTACTGAAGCAGTTAGAGATTTGAGGTATGACCCTGCAAGAAGAAGAGTAGCCTATGCGACGGTTATCTTCCATATCACGTTCTTCCAGTGCAGCATTTAACACGTCAACAAAAGAAACTTCGGTTTTAATTTGTTTTCCAAATTTTAATCCATGAACAAAATAACGTTCCTACCCTGTTTCAAACGATTCTTTGGACGGATGAAGTTCCGTTCACTACATCGTGAATGTTTAACCGACGCAATACGCACAGCTGGGCAAGACAAAATCCCAGGAAATTTCAAGAGATTGTCTGGTGTGGTGTGCTTAACAATAGAATTGTCGGGCCAATATTCTATGAGGGATCCTTAACTGGAGAAAGATATCTCAATATTCTTGAAAACCATATTGAAAACATTTTAGAAGAATTGCCACTCGAAAGGTATCGCAAGATAATTTGGCAACAAGACGCCCCATGCTGTTTGTCAAGTTGCGCAGGATGATGGACTTCCCATGGATTCATTGCTCTCATAGCAAATATTTATATGGAATGGTTTGGGGAACACGCAATTAAAACTGCACTAATCAAAACAAAAGTTAGGCTAAGATATGTTGACGATACTTTTATTATATGGACAGGTAATGACTAAGAAATAGAAGGTCTATTAAAACATCTAAATTGCCTTCGATCTTGTATTAAATTCACAATAGAGGAGGAGCAAAATTCAGCTCTACCTTTTTTCGACGTTCTAGTCAAACGAAATAATGGACATATACAAACCTCGGTATACAGAGAACCTACCCACACTGGACAATATTTACACCAGAATTATAATCACTCTAACGAAACAAAACAGGGGTCATACGTACTCTATATAATCGTAATCCTGCAGTGACCTTACGTAACAGTAAGGAATCCCTGCAAGAGGAAATAAGAAATATAACTAGAAATCTTAAGCAGAACGGATACAGTGAGAAGGCTTTACATTACTCAATATTTATGACAATTCCATATATTAAAAAAACTTCGGGAAAGATCCGCAGAATCGCGAATAAGTATAATATTAAAACGGCATTTAAATCCCAAGCTACTCTAAGAAGTATTGTTACTAAGACGAGACCAGACAACAATGTTTCAAATAATGACTGTATCTACCGAAGTCCCTGTGAATGTGGTGAGGTATACATCAGGTTAATGAAAAGATCACTTGAAATAAGAGTTAAAGAACACAAAATCGTACGGAACGAGGTAAAACGTCGAAGTCTGGGATTGCCGAATACGCTTCGCCAAAACAACACCGCATACATTTGTAGAAAGCAAAAACTATTCATAAAGGAAGAAAAGGAAATTTTAAAAAGCTGTAATAATTGTAAAAAAACAATATGTATTTAGCAAGCCTAGTATTGATATTCCGAATATCTGGCAACCGTTGCTGAACCGTAAAAAGTCGGTCAAACTTCGGTTAACTAGGGATAGTATATAAGCCGTAGCTTTTAAAAGTAGTTTTTAGTTATCACTTACAAACGGCTGCAGATACATCACTAACCGAAACGTTGTGTAACAATTAACAAATAAAAACAATGGAAGTCCAAGATCTTAGTGTTATTGATAGTAGAAATTGACAGACGCACAAATGGTAATCTATTCTATTATGAAAGTCCCGCTACACTTTGAACCAGGTGTTTATTATATATCTCTTCTTCAATCTTAGATTTACAGTAATGTTGTGTGTGTGTGTTCATATATACATATATGTATATATTATGCACATACACATATGTATATTTAAATTCTTTATTTTTAAAAGTTTAAGGGTTTAAGAGCTCGGGTTAGATGGTCCTCACAATAAAATTTAAACTTCTAATGGTGATATCGGTATCCTACAGAAATAAAAAAGCTCCTAAAATTTCTTAATTTTTTTATATTATGTTTATATTTTGTTTTTTATTAAGTTTCATCTTGACAACGGTGGCCGACTTTCCACCGAAACGCAGATAAGTTTTTTGAGTTTTTTTAATTTTTTGGGTTTTTTTTTTTTTCTGTTCCAGGCGATCTGCCAGTTCATAAGGGTCAATAGAACTGAGCACACTCAGTTCGCTATACTCCGAGACCAGGACCGAAGTGGTTCCATTCTTTAGAAACTTTCCAAGCGAGTAGGTAGGTAGGTAGGTAGGTTTAAAGTGAGTGGACTTTTTACGCCCTCCACTGAGACCGCTCGGTCTATTGTGGCTCACACCTTTTTACATTTCTTCCAACAGGATCGGACTTCTAATGAATCCGATTCCAGATTGGGAGAGAGTTCTTACATCTCCTCTTACTCGTATCACTACCGGACACGAGCACAATGCGTTCTGATGTGTTCTGGTGTCCCTGTCTCCTGAAGAGTATGACGAGCAGACGATTAGATCCATCATGCCCTCCTCTTCCTGTCTAGCGACGTGGGCAGCCACCAGGTCCTTATTACAGGAACCAGATGGATTGGATTAAGGGAACCCTTCCTAAGCACCTGTTTGTTCGGGATGGATTAGCCCTTCCCCGTAAAACAGGCGCCGGTGACTTCGGGGGCACCTTACGAAATGGATTCACCCGTTTCGGTCGGCGCACCTTTGTCTGCTTGTGACCTTGAGTGGCACCTCTCGAAACGGATTTATCCGTTTCGTTCAGCGCACCGTTGTCACTTTTTTCCTATGAAAGCGGTTCTGTCCGGTTTCTGTTTGGAGCTAAGGAAGTAATAGTCCACCACGGCAGAGCCCCGCATTACCGCGGTAAGGCAAGATAGTCTGAGAGGTCGCCCTGTATATCAGTTTAAGGCACAGGATATCATACACTCATCAGCACAGGTATGCTTGAGTTAAGCCTTGTGTTCATCTTAGCTTCGGATCCCGATCCATATGGTGGCAACAAGAGTTGCCGATAACCGGCAACTCTAGCGCATGTTTCAAAAGATCCTACTGGACCCAACCACACACGACGATGTGTGAACACAGCGGTTGGGTCCAAGCGAGTAACTCATCAGGGATTTATTGATATACAGTGTGTCCCAAATAGGTGGGGAATGTATGAGGATCTGGGAAACCTCGATAGATAGAAAGTCGGTTAAATGGGGAAAGTTTTGGACAATTATGTTAGTAAGCTAATCCCGTTTACTACATGGCTTTATCTATTCAGGTTTTTGAGAAATTTTGAAAAAACCTAAAACATGCATTTTCGAAAATCGGCCATATTTTTTTATAAGTAAAAATTTTTCAAATCTGTAAAAACTTTTTTCAAGGCAACTTTTTTTGTAGAATATGACCGAGTAGTCAACTTTTATTTTCTACGTTTCGGGTTTTTAAAATCATCATCAACTTTACTTTTTCATATGGGCGCCATATTGGATTTTTTCGCAGCCAAATAGTGTTTTTTATTCTGATTTCAACAATGTATAACATATTATAGTTTAGGAGTTTATAACCTCATCTACTTCAAAAAACAAATATTTTCTCAGTTGGCCTTGATTCCGGCGAATGTCATCTAGCGTCATTGGCAGCAGAAGGAATGTTAATATAGCTGCGCAAACGTATTTCGACAATTTTCCTGAAAGGCAGCATCCTAAACTAACATACTTTCGAAAACTGGTTTCAAATTTGTTTGAATTCGAAAGTTTTAAAAAAACACGACCTAAAAGTACGTTGAAGAAAATCGACAACGAGATGCTGCAGTTAACCAACATTTTAAAGAAAATCCAACATCTTCAGCCAGGGATGTTGATAGAGAATTCCACATACCTAAGTTAACCATTCATAGAAAAGTTAGGACTATTTAAAAAAATATCGTTAATATGTTGAGAGAAATGGACAACATTTTGAATTTGAAGTCGTTATTTTACATCTTTATTTTAGTAGGAATATTAGTTTAGCCACTTTTCATTGTTTTTGTTTTCACTTGTTTCAATTAACTTGTTACGTGTAGTTATGTTGTAACACGGTATTAAGGTTATAGCTATGTTTGCGAAACCCATTTCTGTAAAATATCTGTTCAGCTTATCTATTTCGCCAATTACTAATATTTTATTGTTCACAAAAAAAATGACATTCGCCGGAATCAACGCGAACTGAGAAAATATTTGTTTTTTGAAATAAATGAGGTTATAAACTCTTAAATTATAACATGTTATACATTGTTGAAATCAGAATAAAAAGCACTATTTGGCTGCGTAAAATCCAATATGGCGTCCATATGAAAACATAAAGCTGATGATGATTCTAAAAACTCGAAACGTAGAAAATCAAAATTGACTACTCGGTCAAATTCTACAAAAAAAGTTGCCTTGAAGAAGTTTTTACAGATTTGAAAAATTTTCACTTATAAAAAGAATATGGCAGATTTTCGAAAATTCATGTTTCAGATTTTTTCAAAATTTCCCAAAAACCTGAATAGATAAAACCATGTAGTAAACGGGATTAGCCCACTAACATAATTGTCCAAAACTTTCCCCATTTAACCGATTTTCTATCTATCGCGGTTTCCAAGATCCCCATACATTCCCCACCAATTTGGGACACACTGATATAGCCCGTAGTGTAAGTTATTCAGTTTAAATATATTGTAATACTATGTAACTGCAGTTACATTTTATTATAAAAATTGAGTAATTGAATACGAAGTTTTTTGTTTCATTTTTTAAGTTATGTAGTATTTCAAAAACTCTTTCATATGGATTGCGAGTTATACCAGTAACTGATTTTGACTCAAATAGTACGTACTTTTCGCTATCATAAAATATATTTTGTTCTATATTTATCCTTTGTATATGCCATCGATATATCTTGGTGACTAATAGTATTACAGGTATTATTGATTTAATAGAATAATATGCCCATTTCCAATAAACAATACCCTTACACCTGTTTACTGTAGTAACTCTACCGCATGATTATTATTGAATTATATCTAATTCTATAAGCAATAACTTCTAATTAAACAAACACATTAAACAACACTTAACACACAGACACATGTATGTTAAACAGAAGTACAAAAACTTATGTTGTGCAAACACATATACTGGATATTATAACTTAAAATATAGCGCCATTATGCTGTTTCTAATTGGTAAAACGGTAAATGTAATAGGACTTGTAAACTTATTGACAAACAAGTTAATAGCAACAGACAGCCGACAGGAGGGACAATGTTGTTTATAAGTTTAAACGATAACAAGGTGGTATTGTGGTTAATTAACTCTTTTTAAAAGCACACCTACTTTTTTAAACTTCCTTTATTGAATAAAGGCTAAGGAACTATCATTAAAGCAAATGTGTACATTAAACAGTATAGCGGAGTCACTTTAGCCCATAAAATGTTAAAATCTCGGTGTTTATTATTGTCGATAGAATGGTAGCGACTGTGTATAAAATTTAAAATAAACTATTGAATTTAATAGTTAATATCTTCCCTAAAAATGTTTACCCCTTAAAAATTGCCGCATTACCCGAAAAATGTATTTTTTTTAAATAAAACAAGAAGTACCGCTCGCTACCGTATGCGACAAGCATGAGAGTAAGAGAGAGGTGACAATATTCTACTAGGTTATTCTTGTAGCTATACTTTATTATTATTTAATTAGTTAATAATGATACCTAAATTAATAAATTATTAAAATT
>JAHBCN010008564.1:0-38130 GCA_019359885.1 Listronotus oregonensis | reverse complement strand
TTATCGGCCACTTTCAAGCTAACAAAAATCTGCTTCTTAGGAAATCCGTAAACATATAAAAACCCTTAGATAATAAACACCCTTATAAAACAGGCACGGCCAGACAAATCTCAATTTCCTATTTCAGGTAAATCAACCTTTTTATATTGGCCGGATATTTTTTGGACTGATTTGTATTTTATTATTTTATTATTCTTTTCTGCAAATTTTAAAGATGAAAATACCTAACAATAATATTTATGGCCAGGTTCAAATAGAATTAGTGTCTTTGGGGATAATCTTTACATTATATTTTTAGTTGTGTCTTAAATCGATAAGAATAAAGTTATCGTGTTCGGAATCAAAAAGTGTTTAATCTTGTTCCCAAAATAAAATCATTTGTCACTGAAAAAATATGTTATCGCGAAAAGTGAAAAGTACGCTTTGGGTTCGCGAAAACTGGCTGAAAAGTTTGGTGTTGGAAAATCCCAAATAAATGATATTATCAGGAATAAAGCTAAACTAAATCAAATGTTTGAAAAAGGTGTTAATTTAGAACAAAAGAGGAAATTCCAGAAGTCAGGAGAATTGGCAGTAGCATCAAGTTGTCTACAATTGGTTCTGCAAAGCAAGGGGTAAAAATGTTCCAATATCTAAACCCTTAATTAAACAAAAAGCCCTTAAGGCAGCAAGCAATTGGCAAGTGGAAAATTTTGTTAGTGATTAGAAAAGAAGACCAAGACCAAGCCGGGGCTATTTTGGTTTTTCCCCGGGTTTTTTTGGTCTTGCAAGCCAAAGAAAAGGTCTTGTTCTTGGTCTTGGTCTTGCACCCCCGGTCTTGGTCTTGGTTTGGTATTGCTGCAAGAGTCTTGCTGGTCTTGCTTTTTTGGTAAAATTTAAAGTAAGTAATTTTGAATAAAATATTTTTTTTAATATTAAAAAAAAAAAAAAGGCGACTTATTTTTTGCATTAAATTTTTAAAATTTTTGTTTAAAAAAGCATTTTTAAATGTAGGGGTTTTTTATTTATAGCGCTTATTTTAGTTAAATTAAGACACAAAATGATTATATATACATTTGGTGGCACATAGAAATTTTTAAAGTATAAAATTTTTCAAATTTCTTTAAAAACAATAAAAATTTAAAACAATTTTTTTTACTGTGTGAGCAGAAAAAAAAATTTTAATTTCAACCTGATGTGAAATTTGTGAAACTAATTCAATAGTAAACATTGGCTTCGCTTTAAAAAAATTATTCAGGAATGTTTTAGTTCATATAAACTTTTTATTTTAAATAAGTTAACATTTGCCGTACAAAGTTGGCACAAATACTTCATAAACATTCTGCATATACAAGGTGGCTCAATATGTGACAAAGCTCGATATCTCCCAAACCGTTTATGATTGAAACGAACATCAAAATTAAAGGAAAAAAGGGTTAAATTGTGAAACTATTTTCTATTTTAATTTTTTCGAAAAAAACCCCTGTCACTCAAAAATCTCTTTTTTTTTCTTTTTTTCCCCAAAATCAAAAAAATATTGGCAATAAACTCATTTAAAAAATCCCCCCTGTATATTTATGGTTTTTTAACTCTCATATAGGAACAATATCAACGGGTGGTTTTTAAATATTATTTTCCGTCCCCAAACCGAAACTAATATTTAAAATTCATTTATATAAAAATATTCCTATATGAATGAAAATTATATTTTTTATTAATCCATCTCTTTTATATCTATATCTTAGTTTTAAAAAGCCACTTCCTGTGTGGAACAAGAATAATGTTTTTTTGTATTGGGAAATTTTTGATCAACCCTGTAAGTGGCATCACTAGATAGCTATTTAAAAAAAAACATTAGGAATATGAAAGTAATTTTCAGCTTCTATAACTTTTTCCCCTATTTTTTCTCTGTCGTGAATGGTTTGAAATATAGAGCTTTGTCGGACTATTGAGTACAATCTTATTATTTTTGAAACATTTATTGAATTTACTCGTTATTGTTGTTAGAAAACTGTATAAAAGAACAAAGTGAATAATTTAATTATTATTTAATGAAAGAAACTTGTTACTTATTAAATAATCGCCACAGTTCTTGAAAATTTTTTGTCATGTCTGTATGAAATAGCTCTGTATAGGGAATATAAAATTAAATTTTATAATATTAAAAAAATTGGGGAAAATTTTGTAGCCTCGAATGGTGGAACAACTGTTACCTGGCAATACTGGCCACCCTTTTATACAGGACAATTACTCTTATAGATAAGTTTTAATGTACTTAAATTTTTATTTATATTAATGGTTTTGCGTTTTAACCTTTGGATGACAATACCACTCATGTATAAATAACCCCATTTGAAAGGTCAAAAATCGAAATTTGCTATCGGATAAAAGGGAAAAAGTTACTGGCTATAAAAATCGCAACTTTGTTTTATTCACGCAATTGTCTTACCAAATACATACGTACTAAGATTTTGAGCCAATTATTTTTTGCCTGGTTTTGAATACTTCGGAAATTTAACTCGTTTCTCAAAATCACTTACGCTATGCTCTCGTGAATATCCGGCCAAATCTGACCATTTATGCTATTACCTATGATAAACTTTCATTAAATGTTTACTTTTTTGAGTTCTGTGGTGTTTATATTTCTATATTTTTATATATTTCCAAGGTTTCCCCATATATTTCCGGAAAAATTTCCATCACTAGTGGTATATTAGTATTGTCATGTTGTCATGTAGAATAAAAAAATTGGTATACCATTTTTTTTTAAATTAATCATAATTTTTTATGCAACATTCGCAATATATTTTTTTACATACTACACTTGATAAAATTGTTTTTATCCGATTGGAAGATAGCCGAAGGTCGCTTCTAATTCGGATCCAGGGTTAGCAAACGTACTACAATTATTATAGTAGACGTACTACTAGCAAAGCGGCCTGAACGCTTTATAAATTATTTTAGCAATAAATTTTGTCTTGAAATTTGGAACTAAAGGATCAGATATACTAAAAATACTTTTGTTGGAAGTTCCCAGTTAAATAGGACGAATAAAACAATTACGGTTGTTATGCAAAAATCCCTTTTAATTCTACGTGTTCCATTGTTCCTTGAAGTCACCTTTGTAGCCTATTTATTTACCCTTAAATCGATTAAATTTTTAGCTTGGCTTAAGTGTATCTCTTTAATGGGACCCAAAGGCACATTAACATATTTTATTAATTCCCTAGGCTGCGAATTTGAAAGAGAGAAAAATAAAATAAATTTGTATTAGGGTAACATAAAAAAGTAAATATTTTTATTTATTTACCTGTATAGTTTGCTTTCTTAAGGTAGTCTCTAGGAGAAATAATTTTGTTCTCTTTAGGTGCAGTTTTGTCATTTAGTTCCAAAATTTTCTCGAGCCAAGGAGCATGGTTTTTGCTTCCGATTGAATTTAAGTTTTCAATTTTTTTCCGTAATTCATCCACAGATTTAGCAACAGCCGCATTGGTCATGTAGCCCTGCCAAGGTCTCGCTGCCCACGTACAGGGGGTATCAGTTACAGGAACTTTACTTCCATCAGGACAGAGGTAAGCAAATTGACTTGGATCTTCATCAGTTGGTTTTGCTGGAGTGATTCCCACAGGAAGCTAAACATATTTTTCTTGTAAATTATACAATCTTTGAGTAAGTGATAATATTTTGGTATGTTTTTTTGTATTATAAAAAAACAACGCTATTTACAAATGGAAAATAGTCTTTTTTTCACAATAATTAATTTTTGTCCTTAAAAAATTCTCTTATTATTGTATCAAATGCAAAAATGTATTCTTAATGCCAAATTAAATTATTTATTATTAAATTTATGTACCCAAATTTATAACAGTTTGTATTCTAAATAAATAAATAATCACCGTAAATTATGCCCAAGAAATGGCTCAAAATAATAACTTTGTTCCCAAAATGGTAGATCTTTTACCAAAGATTATATTTTCTGTCACCTAAATAATAGCATCAATAAATTCGGTTAGTTCAGGTTAATCCAGATTAGCTCTGACAATTTAATTTTATCGCTTGATTACTAAGTGCATTTTTGGGTGAATAGTCTAACGTTAATAAGTTGATGAAAGATCTATTATGTTGAGAACATTCCAAATTATATGATAACTAAAATATGAGAGTTCCACTGTGTTTTGCAAATATGGGAAAAAAATTATATTTTTGAACTTGAAAACTTTATTAATAAATTTTAAATGTAACATTGATAATTAATGTTACATTATTAAAAGTATTTTACCATTAAGTCTTTAAACTCCTAACTCTATGCCTTTAAATAAGGGCACATACAAGCACTTATGATAAAATTATGGTAGCGCAAATGCAAGTCTATACACATATAAAGATAATAAAGATATTTACTAATATAAACGTAATTTAATCACCTTTATGTTCCTAGTATACTTAATTAGCCTAAGCAAATTTCCGAGAAGCAATCTTTGCTATTCTGCGTTTAACAATTAATTTTGCGTTTCAAGTATGCTAACTTTATAATTGACAATAGGAAAATAGCAAAATTATCTAAGGTGCACCTTTAATGTACTTATACTATTTGAACTTACCCCAAAGAACTTTCTTACGAAAATAACTTTAGTCCAAGCTACTTGCCCACCATTATGTGCTAGACATCGTAAAGCTCCATCGTATCCTGAGAATGTATCTGGATAGTCACAAATTTCTGGATGTTCACAAAGTGCACAAAGATTGGAATACTTTCTCTCTAAAAATTAAACAAAATATGTAAAATATTAATTTTGTGAGCCCGGGCTTGTTTTAAGGGGGGGCTAAGTTTTTAAACTTTTTTTTGCATTTTATTTTCTGAATGGAAACCTTTTAAGAATATTGTGTAAAAATTTGAGAGGGATCGGAGCAAAACCGAGATATAAGTCGGAACTTCGAGATATAAGTCGGAATTCCAAGATCTAAGGCGGATTTCCGAAATATAAGTCGGAATTCCGAGATCTAAGGCGGAATTCCGAGATATACGTCGGAATTCCGAGATCTAAGGCGAAATTCCGAGATATAAGTCGGAATTCCAAGATCTAAGGCGGAATTCCGAGATATAGGTCGGAATTTCGAGATATAGGTCGAAATTCCGAGATCTAAGTGGGAATTTGTACTGAAAATAAAAATAAAAATTGATGTGGCCCTTCTACGCATTCGTATCCCTCAGAAAATTGATACATATTTTTTAACAGGCAAGATGACTTGGTCTACCAAGCTGAGCAAATACAGGGTGTTCAAGATAAGGCAGTATGGGGATATCCGGAGGTTCCCTTCACAAAGAAAAGAGCACTAAGGGCACTCAGATGTCCAAAGCTTAATGGAGTGGAAATCCCATTCTTAAAAGAGGTCAAGTACCTAGGAGTCATTTTTGACCAAAAGATGAACTGGGGACCCACCTCAACAAAGTTGTTCAGAAGGAAAAAATCGCCCTCGGAGATGTCGCAGGCTTTGTGACAAAAGCTGGGGACTTAACCCAAATATGAACCTGTGGTTGTATAAAATGGTATAAGACCCATGATAACCTATGGCTCAGTTGCCTGGGGGCAAGGGTCACGCAGACCGTAGCAACCAGACAACTTCAAAGTGTGCAAAGGCTAGCATGTGTATGCATCACGGAAGCTATGAGAACAACCCCAACCGCAGCCCTGAAAGTGTTGCTAAACCTGCCGCCACTCCACATTTACATACAGGGAAGTAAAGGCGGTACTCTTTAGACTCAAACGAGGTCAAAGTCCAATTATAGGACATCAAAGGACCTCAAGATGGGAAATAGAGGAGGACCAAGAAGTCAGCTCACTGTTTGAGATGCTCTCAGACAGGTCAACCCCTCGTTTCATCTTCAACAGACACTTTCGGATTGTCATATCAGATAGGAGGACTGGAAAGAAAGCCCTCCAATCAAAGCCGATCATATCTGGTATACAGATGGCTCCAAGACCAACAAGGGAGTAGGAGCTGGCATCTATGGAGACAAGCCTAGAGAAAAGATAACCTTAAGTCTTGGTCAGCACGCCACGGTTTTCCAAGCGGAAATCGCAGCAATAATGCATTGCGCCGTGCGGATTAAAGAAAAAGGGGGTAAAGGAAAGCATATCGTCATTTACTCAGACAGCCAAGCGGCCCTGAGGGCCATCAGTTCTCCAAAAGTTAATTTCAAACTAGTGGGGGACTGAATACTGGCCCTGGAAAAAGTCGGCTAGGCAAACAAACTTACGGTAGCCTGGGTACCAGGCCACGAGGGCACCCAGGTAACGAAGAGGCCGACGACCTAGCCAAAAGAAGATCAGCCATGGAAATGATAGGCCCGGAGCCATTCTGTGGAATCTTGGCAGGTCTCTTCAAAGCATCTATTAAGAGTTGGGTAGACAGAGAGTTTCAAAGCTGGTGGGTACAAACACCCGGACAGCGACAGGCAAAGCAGTTCATTAAGACCTGCTCGGCCAAGTTTACTTCGGACCTACTTAGCCACAGTCGTAAGGTCGTAAGGATAACGGTAGGTCAACTAACAGGACATTGCAAACACAACAAGCACCTGGAAAAAATAGGCCTGGTGGAGGATAGCCTGTGTAGGTTCTGCCGAGAGGTTGAAGAAACAGCCGTACTTGTGTGGTGCCACTGTGAAGTACAATGTAGGCTTAGGTTTACTAGGCTTGGTAAGGAAAAGCCAAAACCGCCAAGATATATGAAGTGGCCAGTGTCAAGACTCTGGAGTCTAGTTAAGAAGACGGGCCTGGACAAGCTACTCTAAAGAATGATAGGAGAAACCACAATAAATCTGGTAAGGTTGCAGTGGTGGAGGTCATTTTTGCCATCTCCGCTCAAATAATCTAATCTAATCTAATGGGGATATCCGAAACGGTAAGAGATGGGTGGGTAGTTTCAATTTGGCAAAGTTGCGTATTGAAAAGCTTAATCATATACGATTGTAAAATTGAAGTTATATTTTGTACTTTCAGAAATATTGCAAAAAAAACTAAAGTTCTCGATTTTCGTTTTTATTTTTTTACAAGTTTATTTCAAGAGAATTCTTCTCATTGGAACTTTTTGCGCTTCATGTATTGACGAAGTCAAAAATTTCTCTCGACGTTTCGTTTTTGCTAAACCATCATCATCTTTATTTTTTAAATACGGCCTTTGATTGCTTATTGCATTTTTTTAAGCAGTTTTTATGCCAAATACAATGATGTATAACACCTGATATTTTTCTGTTAAATAAACATATTTTTCATAAGAGTCAATGAGTTAGACAAGGAACGCACATGCTTTCTTATAGGGGCGTTTCATATTTGTTAAATAAATATTAAGTGTTATACATTTTTGTAATTGGGATAATAAGGCGTTCAAAAAAATTAAATAAAAAATCCAGGGCCGTATTTAGAAAAATTAAGTGGAAGATGTTTTAACAAAAAAGAAACGTCGTAAGAAAATTTTGACTCCACCAATACATAAAGGGCAAAAAATTCCAATAAGATTATATTTTTAAAGTTTTTTTAACTTTGGAAATAAACCAGAAATAAAATAAAGACAAAAATTGTAAGTTTCAGTTTTTCTGCCATATATCCAGAAGTAGGTACGAAATATAACTTTAATTTTTTAACGGTATATTATTAAGCTCCCCGATACGCAACTTTGCCAAATTTAAACTACCCACCTATCTCTTACCGTTTCGGATATCCCCATATCGCCCTCCTTATCTTAGACACCTTGTATAAAAAAACACAATTTTGGCCTTAAATATGGTCCTAAGATAGATAACTTTTCAAAAAAATCTGAGTTTTTTTACATTTTTCTGTGTAACACAATGATACTTTACAAAAATATTTTAACTGACTTTAAAAAGTTTTTTATGGAATAAAGCCAATAAACGAGGTAAAAAAAAGTCCAAAATTATTGAAATTTTATTAAATTTTTCTTAATGTTTGTAAAACCAAAGTTATCGTTTTCAGAGACATTTTACAAGCAGCCAAATATATTTTAAAATTATGAAAAAGGATTTTGGTATTTTTAGATGAAATAGCTACAAGAATCACTTTTCTCAGTGCATACTCGCACACATACAAAAAATAATAATGTGACTTTCTTTTCTAATTATATTTTTTTAATTTGAAAATAAGTTTAGCAAAAAAGAGGATGTAAGAAATATAAATATGCATAGTTTCCCTTACTTAGTTTTAAATTTATTTTTGGATCTGGTGACCATGTCCCCACGATGCAAGCTTTATTAAAGAGCTGAGAAAAAGCTTTTAGTTCGTTTTCTCTGGGAGATAAGTCCGGTTCTGCCAAGTTTCCAATAATTCCTTTTTGTTTTAATTTTGTTAATGGAATCTTGTAACCAACATTTCTTCCAACCCCGGTGTGACAGGAATTTAAACCCTTTAGACCCTCGATACTGTTAATATCCAAGTCTTTGTGGATGACGGCTACTGCTTCATATCTAAATTCAGCTGAAATACCAAAATAAATTAAATTTTCTGTTTTTCTTTATGTTATTATTATTATACAGTTAATGGAACATGAAAAGGTTTGTCCTTTTTTCAGTTGTAAAACAAATATTTTTTATCATTGCTCCTTTATGGATGGTATAAATTGACTTCTTTAAAAATTTGTTATATTGTGAGTTTTTTTTTATTTTGCCACTGTTATCTACAGGGTTATTCAAATGAATTTTCCACCGTTGGTAACTTTGTTATTAGTCAAAATACAAAATTGTTTAAATTAGCAAACTAGTTGCATTTTTTCGTTCTTTAAGATAAAAAAAAATACAAACATCAATTGACAATTCTGTTTTTGAGTTTAATAGTAATAAATAATTAAGTGATTTAACATGTATATTTAATCTCCAATAAAAAGATTTTTCAAAGAGTTTAAAAAAAATACCAAATTTGATATGCCTATCTTTAATAGTTTTGGAAATATGGGCATCGACATTAGTTTGATTATAAATTAAAAATTAAAAAAAAACACCAGTATATTGTATCTCCAATAAAAAGATCTTTACAAGAGCTTTAAATAAATACTCATTTAATATGTCTATCTTTAATAGATTCAAAAATTTAAGCATCCAAATCCAAAAATAATTATACTTAATTGTTTATTTTTTGGGTTTTTTCGGTCTTTTTTTTTAAAAAAGGATATGTTAAATTAACGTTTCGGTTTATTTACTTAAACCATCATTAGAATATCTAAAAATATGTTAATATAGAAGATTTATATATATATATATATATATATATATATATATATATATATATATATATATATATATATATATATATATATATATATATATATATATTTATATATATATATATATAATTTAAGTAAAAACTTACCAACTATATTGTTAACATTAAAAGCATTAAAAGCACAAAATAGAGAATTTATTTTTATTACATTTGCGTTTCATGGTTGATGTACTGAAATATTTTATCTTTTTAACAAACTATGTACCTACTTTTGGATTTACCAGGCAGGGCCGAATTTAGGTATGACCGCGCCCCCCCATTCACCGGTGGACTTGGGAAGTATGGAATACCCCCCAACGAAAACGGGGATTCTGAGGGTTATTCCCCGGAAATTTTCCAAAATTAAAGTGTAAAGTTGTAGGTTTAAGGTTTTTTTGAATCGAAAATTATGTTGCTTTAAAAAACCAATTTTGTGCTGAAATTTGTGTCAAATTCGATATTTTCTTTATATGAAAATATTAGCCTTCTATTTAAAAAGGCATGATTTACATAAAGCAACTGTTTGTATCTGACTAAAATAAGTGGAATGTAAATTAATAATTAATAATTTTGTCAATAAAAAATACATCCCTATTTGCGGACGATTAAACTTTTAAAATTTTCTTAACAATAAAGTCGTAGTTACAAAAATACTGTGCATAGCAGGCCTACTAAAATGTAACATTAATACTTTATTAAATTAAATTATATGCAGCAAAAAAAGAACTAGTGCTGCCCCCAATTTATAAAATATCAATTTATTCGCAGCCCAAATATTAAAAAAATTCAAACAGTTACATTCTGGCCGTAGGTATCAGGATAAAGTTCTATTTTATTAATAGTTCATAAATTTGTCGGTCAATAAAATTGTTTTGTTGTAATTCATTTATTTGATTAATTTTGTCAATAAAAAATAAAAATAATATGACTACGATACTGACAACTGATAAAAAAAAATCATAGCCGATTTTGCGCCCCCCAGGTTGCTGCGCCCTTGGCGGGCGCCCCTCTCGCCACCGCCTAAATACGGCCTTGATTACCAAAGTTAATTTATACAAAATGTTTTATTATGATGCTAAAATCTGTTTTTTTTTTATGTTTATTGCATTAATAGATTATTGTAAATGGAGCTTAGACCTTCTGTGTCTGTTCGGAAATTTAAGGTATTGATAATGTGGTATTGCTCGATCTTCATAATCTTTTAATATGTTATCCTTTTTAAATGGGACATTTTATTTTACCTATTCAGGGTGTCTTACAAAAATAAATTTAAAATTTTAATACATTTTTATAGTCCACAAGTAGAGAAATTATTAATCGGTACTTGTGAAACTTCCTTTAACATTACAATAAGATGTCTCATCTATAAGTTGCTTAAAGTTATCTTAAAAATCACAAAACCTTATGAAGATCTAGCATCGCAAGTTTTGGAATACAGTTCAAAAAAATGCATTTAAGGGTGGTTTTATGTTGATCTCAGAAATAACATATTCAAATTTGAAGAATATTTACCAAAAACTAATTTGGCTAAGAGTTACAGCACTTTAAAATGAGGCTAAAACTACATTTTGCGGCTAGAGCTACGTGCTAAAATCTTTGACGCTTGATTTATCATCTGGATTATGTAGTATTATTTGTATCGTAGTTACCATTTATAAGTAGGTATAAAAACGAAAGATGATCCGGATTCGTGATCCGTAAAGTGGAATCGATTCCCTGAATTTGATTCTTTTTTTTCTTTAAAAAGGAATCGTGATTCCTATTGGTGATTCGATTCCTCTACGAGGATCCGGATCCGTAAATCGATTCCTTTTTCGAAGGATCCGTCCCAGCTCTACTGTAAGCTTACCGCTTACAACATACAGCTGCAGATGTAATGGAAATTAAAAGTATTTTTTAGTTTTGGACGCGCATATTTTCGAATTCATATTAAAAATAGACATATCAAATGTGGTATTTATTTAAATCTTTTTTAAAGATCTTTTAACATGCTGTATATGTTCCATTAAAAAAAAATGCTATTTTACTATTTAACTCGAAAACACGATTATCAATTGTTTCTTTATTCATTCTTTAGTCTGCTATTTTAAACAATTTTGTATTTTTACTAATAACAAAGTTACCAATGGTGGACCCTTAATTTGGATAACCCTGTATAAAAATTTACCTTCAGGTTCTTCCCTGGTGCGAATTTCCTCAAATATTGCAAATTCTTCTTCAGGTTCATTTGCTGCAACATACATATCCTCGGGATCGACTGTCCCAAAATCGGCTTCTTTTTGCTTTATTTTGGTAATACACTCCATTCTTAAAAAAAGATTATGAACTCTTGCTTATTATTTTTTAGAAAAATGTCTTTAAATTTTGCTATATTAAAATTAGATGTTTTTAAAACTTAAGCTGCTTTTAAAATATGCAGTTAAAAGATTAGGTTTGTATTTACATTTTTTTTAATTAAAAAGTTACATTTTTATTTGTTATTTAAATAAACCTAAAAAATAAATAAATAAGGAAAGTTTTTGGTAAAGGAAATAGCACACATAACATGGTATTCTGGCTCTTGAACGATTTTTTTTAAATTTGAGTATGTAGTTCCTTAGGTCAATAGAAACATCTTTTAAATGGGACATTTTTGTGCAGGCCTATAGGGTGGCCCAAAAAAATCACTGAGAAGCTAATGCTAAACTTTTTATTAATTCCAATATAAACACATAAAAAGAGTCAAATTTCGTCTAAATCCAAAGGAATAATATTTTATATATTTATTTAGAGTAAAAATAATTTGATTTAACATTTAACACGTACAGGGTGGTCCGGTATCAAATAAATAATATGGATTATGCCAACTAAAATGTTAATATCGTGATATACTTCTATATATTTTCAGAATGTATACTTTTAGTGATGAGCACAACAAGACCAAGACCAAGACCGGGCTAGTCTTGGTCTTGGTCTTGGTCTTGCAAGCCTGGTCTTGGTCTTGGTCTTGCAAGCCAAAAGAAGGTCTTGGTCTTGGTCTTGGTCTTGGTCTTGCTGCAAGAGTCTTGCTGGTCTTGCTTTTTTTGGTAGTAATAATGTAAACTAAGCAATCTTGAATAAAATATATCTTTTTATTACATAAATATAAATCAAGATGGGGACTATATTTTTTGCTTTAAAATTTAAAAATATACCAGTTTTAATCTTAAACGTACATTTAAATTATTTGATTAAAAAGCATATTTTTAATGAAGGCGTTTATTTATTTATAGCGCCAGGGCCGGATTTAATTTTTTTCCGCCCATAGGCTAATAAATTTTTGCCGCCCTAATATGTCAATATTTTTTGGATGTAAACTACACTAGTAATTCTTATAAAAACCTTCTTTTATACATTTGGTGGCATAAAGAAACATTTTAGGGATAAGAATTATATAAATTTTCTTTGAAGAAGCAGATAAAATTAAAGCAAATACAAAACTGTTTACTGTGTGAGCCGGAAAAAAAAGACTTTTAATTTCAACCAGATGTGAAATATATGTGAAAATAATTCTGATATGTAATCATTGGTTTCTGATTCAAAAAAAAAGTTGTTTAAAAAACTTTTCAGTTTATATGAACTTTTTACCTTTAAATTGGTTAAGAATTTGTCGCACAAAGTTTGTAGAAATACTTTATAAACAATCTGTAGATACAAGGGGGCCCAATAGTGTGACAAAGCTCGATATCTCCTAAATCGTCCATTATGGTAAAAAACCAAACATACAAAAATTATAGACAAAAAGGGCATAAAATGTAAAATTATTTTCTATTCCAGAATTTTTCTATTAATCCACTGCCACTCAAGAAAACTCCCTTATTTTTAGCTTTTCCCCTAAAATAAAAAATTTATGGCGAAAAATCAATTTAGAAAAAATCGCCACCCTGTATATTATGCTGGAAATTGTTGTTATATAGGAACAATGTCGACGTAGATGGTTTTTAAATATTATTTTCGGTTTTGACTTTTCCGTCTAAACCGGAAGTGATTTTTACAATCCATTTATATAAAAAGTATCACATGGCAAATATTTTATATTAATCCATTACTTTCACATTATCTTAATTTTAAGAAGCAATCTAATGGTGCCACCTCTTACAGTGTGAAACAAAAATAATGTATTTTTGGATTTTGAAGATTTTTGATCCACCCTGTAAGTGGCATTACTTAATAGCTAATTAAAAAAAAAACATTAAAATTATAAAAGTAATATTCAGCTTCCATAACTTTTGTACCCCTAGTTTCTCTCTGTCGTAAACGATTTCGGAGATGTCAAGCTTTGTCGGACCATTGAGTCACCATCTCATTATTTTCGAAACATGTTATTAAATTTATTCGTTATCGTTGTAAAAGAACTATAGAACTAAAAGAACAAAGTGATCGATTTAATTATTATTTTATTTAAAAAAACTCTTACTTATTAAATAATCGCCTCTTTTGACAGTTCTTGACACAGTTTTTGTCATGTCTGTATGAAATGCCTCTGTATATTAAATACAACAATAAAATATTACAATATCAAAAAAAGTTGCATAAGTGCAAGAGTCTTGCAGGTCGGTCTTGGTCTTGCGTAGTCTTGCACACCTCGGTCTTGCTCTTGGTCTTGGTCTTGCATACCCCGGTCTTGGTCTTGGTCTTGCAAGCGAAAAGGCAGTCTTGGTCGTGGTCTTGGTCTTGGTCTTGCTGCAAGACCAAGACCAAGACCGCAAGACCAAGACCGGTCTTGCTCATCACTATATACATTTCTGACTGTCTATTAAGGTTAATTTAAAATATTTTGGTTAATTGTGCCAAATATATTTTGTGACATATAAAGAGATACATAGTTTTAAAATCTGCACATTTTTCTAGCAAGTTTTAACAGAGGTTTAAAAAAATTAGGCTACCCATAACTAAAATAATTTTCTAGGAGGTTTCATTCACCATGTCTCCTGGATTTACCCATATTTTTAGAATAAGTCGTATTTAACAATGAAAACAGGGATTTCATTTTAAGTACATTTTTTCAAATGAAACGCTTTGAATATTTTGCCAAATTTTGTCTCTTTATTTAATTCCGCATCAAAAATGTGAAAAACACTATACGTCAATAATTGCTGGTTCTTGAGTAACTAAATGATATGGCACACATAACATGGAATTATGGCTCTCCAACAATTTTGTTAAAATTTGAGTATGTATTTCTTTAGGTCAATAGAAACATCTTTAACATAGGACATTCCTGTGCAGGCCTACAGGATGGCCCAAAAAATTCACTGAGAAGTGATTTCCTGTTCCTTAATACTAATTTAAACGCCTGACTTATCATTTAAATCCAACAAAAAAATAATTTACGTACTTGCTTAGAGTTAAAAAATGTGATTTGCTATTAAACACATACAGGGTGATCCAGTTTCGAAGAAATAAACATGTTTATGCCAAGTAATATGTTAATTTTATGATATATTTGTATAATTCTTCAGAATTTTTACTTTCTTGTGCTCCTAGTCAAAAAAGCGAGCTAATTTTGCGTATTTGAAATTTTAAGCTAAAAATCATATAAATTAATAAGTAATTTAATGAACAATATTAAATTAATAATAAATAATTTTACACCAGCAATTTTTTGCGCGGCAAACAATTTTAAAACGATTTATCCTAAAAATATAGGTAAATCCAGGAGACATGGTGAATAAAACCACCTAGATACTTTACCATGTAGGTGTACACCAAAATTATTTTAGTTATAAGTAGCCTAATTTAAACTTTTCAGTGTTTTTTTCGGCCACCCTATAGGCCTGCACTAAAAAGGTCCCATTTAAAAGATGTTTCTATTGATCTTAGAAACCACATGCTCAAATTTAAAAAAAATCGTTCGAGAGCCAGAATCCCATGTTATGTGTGCCATGCCCTTTATAACAATGAATTTTGTCAAGAAGATTTACCCATTATTACTCTTGGGTATAATTGCTACCTAGGAGGCTATTGGTTATAAAGAAAATTAATGTTATTTATTGATATATATTTATATATATATATATATATATATATATATATATATATATATATATATATATATATATAAAAAAAAAAATATTATATTTTTTTTAAAATAATATAAAAATAATTAAAATAAAAAAAGTTATCTTAAAATTTGTATATTTTTAAAATTTATGACATTAATTGATCATAATAGTAAATCAATAGTAAGTTATTATATTATATATATTTAAATATTTATATATAATATATATTCATGAAACATTTATATATACTATTTATAATCAGATTTATTATATCTAGAGAGTAAACAGTATTATCTTGATATTTTACTTTTTAAATGCATCTGTATAATATAAAGAAATAATTCATTAAAGAAACAACAGTTGTTAGTTCAATGTCCTTAAATCTAATTTTAGTTATATTTTTACATAAATATTATCTACTGAACTATTTATCTATCACACAGTAAGTCGACGGCGTGAGAACTCAATAGTAAACGGTACTATTCATATTATAATACTTGTTCCGTAAAATGCATTCCTGTATGATCAAAAATATTCACTTAAGAAACAGTCGTGTGTTATGTCTTGCTTAAATTCAGATTATGCTTACCTATCCCTAGCAGGTATACATATTATCTTAGCAGAACTTTTTGTGTCTTGACTGGCCATTTCTGTGCATAGCTGCAGTAAATCCTCTGGAACACACATTTTATCTATAAAAAAACAGTTAGATTATTTATCCACTCATGCTCTTCAAATATAAATTTTAAGCATTAAATAATGGTTTACAAAAATATTATACCCAAACTGAACCTATTTATTACAAAAAGGTGTAAATTAGAAAAAAATACCATAAGTTTTTTAAAAACCCATACCAAGGTTACACAAAATTTAGGATATTCGATTTTTTATGATAAGAAAGTTTTTTCTGTGGCTAAAAGGCCGCCCTTGCACAACAATTTTTAAGGAATAATCTAAAATTCTTCCACCTAAATACAGAACTATATATCTTCCTTTAGTAAGCTGCGAATTAGTGGAGAAATTTAATTATCAAATTCTTAGATTAAAAAAAAATATGATAAACGGTTTCCATTACAAAAAAATCCACAGCAGATCATTTATTTGTTACACATAATCGGAACAAGTCCCTTGATCCAGATCGATGCTCTTAACAAATAATCTAAGTCTTCTGATCAGGTAAGGCATGAAGCGTTCCTCAACAAACAGTTTCTTCTCTATATTAGCGATCATATCTCTTTCACGATCAATTCCATTTATAGTTTTGCTGGCAAGTGTTCTTTAATATTTCTTTTCTCAAGCAAGTTAGGCTCTAGGCTTAAGTGGGAAAACAAATTCAGGGCAATGCAGATAATCCCTTTTCCCTTTACAAGCCCGTCAATAATTATCGGATAAGTGCATTAAAAATATTACTTCTTATACAACTCGTAGTATATATCAGCATTCCATTACAGACCACCTAAAGAAACCCGAAAGCCCGCGCCTTTATCTCTAAAGTATCGATGCTATAAAACCTGCTGTCTGCAGAGGTATTTCCTTTCCCTCAAAACCTTAAAATATGCAAGTCTCCTGTTAATAAAGTGCATCTTACATCTCTTAAGACACACACGGACTACCCCAAGATAACAACAAATAAATCGGATAAAATATTGTTGAAATAAATTTATTTAATTATAATAAAACCTGCAAATAATTATGCATAGGTCGGGTACACGAATAAGAAAAATAAAATGCCCTAGCCAAAGTCTAAGGATATTCTAATAAAGTCTGCTTACTCAAGCGTGCTGCGCAGTCACGGCTACCCAGCGGCCTCACGGCTTAGCCGTGACTGAGTTTGTGCAGTGCCTTCGACCCAGACGGTTATATTGGCGAAATCGTTTTTGTACGCGTTTTTATTTAAACAATCTATTTGGTTGAGATAGCTGAGCGTAGTTTTTCTTATTGTACTTTTGATGCGTTACTACACGTGATTATGTTTCATTTTTTTGATGTCCCAAGGATATAGAGCGGTATGTATGCATGCATATGTTTTAAGTCAATTTTTATGTTATTTCTTTAAACATGTAACAAAAAACATAATTTTGTAAGCAGGCGGTAAAATGTATCTATTGCTATTAATTTAAAATCAAAGCCAATCTGGTAATAAAGAGCCAAAAACTTAGGATATTAAAAAATCTGTAAAATTTTTATTTTCTTTGTTGCCAAAGTATTTTTTTTGTCAATAATTGTTTATAAACAATAAATACATAATATAGTTGGATCATTTTTAAAATGAAAATTCGGTGCCTTTTGAAAAGAAAAAAAAAACAGAAAAAGTAGCAAAAAGGTTTAATTTTTATTGTCGGTCGCTTTTGCTTTTTATATGGTCTATTATTACAGACACGTGCGGGAAGCGGCACAATATAAAAAGCAAAGGCAGCCGCAGTTCAAACCAAATCTTTTTTGCTACTTTTTATATTTTTTTCTTCTTCTTAAGGGGCACCGAAATTTCATTTTAAAAATGATCCAACTATACAAACATTAATAATCTCACTCATATTATTATATATTCCCAATAGAACGCCCCCCGTTTAAAAATATAATCAACCGGGAGTTAGACTATTTACAATAAACGGACGCGGTAGCAGACTTATTTGCAGCTGCACCGTGGCCACTCGTGGCCGGGTGTGTTCAAAGTCAACGACGGTATTTTTGCGATATTAAAAGAGCAAAAGGATTTTATTAGATTATCCTTAGACTATGCCCTGCAACCCGGCCTTAGCTTAAACCCAAGACTAATAAAAAGGCAATAATATTAACACCGTCTATACAGTCTGGTCTGCTTTGAAGAGCCGATTTGCCGACATTGGCCGACCATTTAAATAGAATGCTATAAAGTGGCACCATCTATTCTTTCCGTATTAGAGCAGATGATTTAAAATCTAATATTACACAATAAATAGCAGTAAAGTAAATATAATATGATTATATTAAATAATTTTAAATATTCTTCCACAGCTTCGTTTAAAAACCAACAATGTTGTGCGGAAAAAGAAGAAAAACAGTAAAAGTGCAGTAAGTTTAAATTTGGATATTTCGAAAACGAAAAAAAAACTGACTTCAGATTCGTGAGCAACGCCCCAAAAAAATCCGGTATTGCAAGAAAAACTTCAACATTGGCGAGTGACAAAAAAAGTAAAAAATTATTTTCGTTATTTATTTTCCACAATGATCGTCATTTCGTACATGGTACCAAAGATTTATCGAAGTCCGGACATGACCTTAGTGTTCATTGCGCAAGATCCAAAAGGCCTTTTCGCCTTACCCGTTTTTGTATTTTGCCCTGCATGCGTGGATAAAATTGTCCTACAGTACTGGCTTTCCATTAACCCTAAAGCTTTCTTGGTTTTCTCTTATTATCAATGGATATAAAAAAGTAAGAACCTAAACAGTATTATTTTCGGATTCAGCCTAGTATAAATTTAAACTTTAAACTATTTAAATAATAGAAAATATTTATCAAATGTATAGTAAAACATGTTTTGATTTTTTTATAATAAAATTCTCACAATTGGAAATAAGTACCATAATAGAATACAAATTAAAAGCAATTATTATTGTATAGTACTAAAAACACTGACTTTAATTTAAAAGTGACTTAATTCTTCAAATTTATATTGTATTAAATTTAAAAAAAAACTGAATTTATTTTTATGTAGTAAAAATAGGTGGGTATACAAGACAATGTCTAAGTCGGTTCTGATCTGTTTTAAATTACAGTGTTTTTTTTTCAGTTTTATGTATATTTACAAACATATTTACCAAAATGTTAAGTATTTACGCGGTTGGTTAACGGTTTCTATAAGAAAAAATATTAGGTTTTTTAGATAAATTAATTATATACCATTTAGTTATAGTAAAAAGTAAAAATGGGCATAATTTTTCTCCTATTTCCGCTTTTTGACCAGTGACGTATGCTTAGAGGGGCCAGGGAGACCCAGAACACCCACTTTTTACTTATATAATTTCTGTACGCACTGTACTTGTTAATATTATTAAAAATGTGGAAAAAATAATAGTCGCTTCACCTTTTTTTCAAAGTAATTAGCATATGAAGGAACATACAAAGTACCTAATATACATGAGGAAATGTCAATACTTCAGGTACGTAGTCAGGGTACAAAAATAAACATAAAAGTCTATACAAATATGGGTCCGCAGGGCCTTCGTTTACGAAATACCACAGAGCTGACATGTGATTAGAAGTAGATGGTGGAATTTTTAAAAATTATAAAACCTAGATTATGTTTTGCCGAACATAATTTAAGAACAATAATTTTATTGAAAATTAAAATACATATTGTTTGATTATACATTTTGTTTTATTTTTTTTAATTTTGCTATAATAAAATCAGATGCGTGGTAATTTTTTAAAATCCAAACATCTCAAAAACGGTTGCTTATATCAACTTTTAACAAGTATACCTTTTTGACGTAAAAATGACAAAACAATTATTTAATTTACTTAAAAATGTAATACAGGGCTGTATTAAAAAGTTGTGATTGTTCAAAATAGTAAAAAGGCGTCTAGGTGGCTCCCCTACAAGTAAGAGCCGTAATAAGATTAAATTCGAATCCGTCATACCAAAAAACCCCCGTATACCAATTTTTACCCCAATATTTACATTATCATAGATTTTATTTTTTAACATCCTGTATTTCGAAAACGAAGGCCTTGCGGACCCATATTTGTATAGGCTTTTATGTTTATTTTTGGACCCTGACTACGTTCCTGAAGTATTGACATTTCCTCATGAATCACCCTGTATAAAAACAGCGTAGAGTGAGAGGAGCTGTCATTCTAGGCACCAGGTGGCAAGAGACGCCAAAACACCAAATAATGGCTCCTTTTGAGAGTGGTAGTATAATAGGTAGAGATGCCTAATTTAAATTCAGTAAGTGTTAATGTTTGCAAAAAAAGTTGATTTTTTAAAATTTGGTAATTATTATTTATTTAACATAAAACCGGAATACAAGTTATGTGAATTAAAACGTCGACCAAAGGGCGCTGATCTGGGGCTTGGACCGGCGCTATATAAAAATATGAAGAACAGCAATAAACCAGTGCAAAAACTTGGTATGTATTACTCTTTATAGATTCGTCGTAAACGCCGCCGGTCAACTTTGGCAGCCTGTATCTTGGCAACCAATCAACCGATTTCAATATATTAAAAAAAGCGGTTTTACGAGTACTTTTAAACTATATTTTTAGTAAAATGTTTTATTAAAGATTTGTGGAGATAGTGAATTTGATTATAAACAACAAAACTATAAACAATTGCTGAGGCCTTCCAATCGTCCAATTTTAATTTAAAAAAAATATATTTAAGCTCGAGATCTCTTTTTTTCGCTATTGGATTGCAAAATTATTGTGCAAAAATTATTGAACCAAATATAACCAAATTTGAAAACCATAGCATGAAGTTATTTTTGACCGAATATGGAGACCCTCAGAGTAATGAGTCCAAAAAATTAAAGCAATAACTACGTTTTTAAGCCTCTCTTATGTTTTTTTTTTATTATCTGACAACAAAGGTAATGCATTCTGCGATTTCTGATCAAACATATCTTGTAACAACCTTTTAAACCTTTTGAAAATTTTTCCTTCCTATAATTTTTTGCTACGACTAATACTTACAAAATTTCGATTAAAGTAAAAAACGCGATTTTTTTATATTTTTTATTTTGTTTATTTAATAAATGTTCCGTGCCTTTCTAAACGGGAGCATATCTCGATTCTCGTTATATACATCCTCCTGAAGGGTTTTCAGCAAAAATATGCCTGCCACCTCTTACATCCAACCAAAAATAGATTTGGCTTGGTCTTAGAAGTAGCAAGTAGCATTTGGCCCCAAAAAATTAAATATAAATTATTATGTAATGTACCCGGTGTCCAAATAAGAAAGGAAACCGACTGAATCTCGAAAATTATTTTAGTCCAGGCAGTCAGGCATTTCACCTCCAATTTTTTTTATATGCACCGATTTATTTGAAATTTTGACAGATGATAGATGGATGGTTAAAAAGCAAAATCTATATGGTGCCGATGTGCGCAACCACCCCTGTGGTGGATGCCACCCCTTCTCGGGGATGGGCAATTTTTTACCCAAAATACCCCCAGAAATCGATAGATGAACAAATTCGAAGTAAAATGTCATGTCAAGTTTTTTCGCCAGATCAATAGTTTTTGAATTATTCGCAATTGAAAAGTGTGATTTTTCGTTAAAAAAAACTCATTTTTCAATTATTGTTTTTTACGCATTACTCTGTAATTATGCGTTTTATCTAAAAAAGTGTAATGAACAAAAATGAAGCTTATAAAAAAACAAATAAATTGAGCTATTTATGAAGATCTTAAAGTTCTACCAAAGATAATACTACTACGGATAAGATAAACCATTCAATGCTATATTTTTGATACCCCTAATGGACTTTGGCTAACGCGAGCCGATGTCCATCGAGAGATTTTCGCGCTGTGCATTTCAATCCTTGAACGAGAGTTAAACGGTGTTGCCGGCAGGCCTTTACTATTAGCGTGATGAAACGCGACTAGAAAATACACAACCCGTTTAGCCGCCCGCTTTCGCTACTTCGTATTCCTAATAAGGTACACACATGGTCTCGTACCTCGTTTCGCTGGGGCAGGGGTTACCGACTTAATTTTATTCGCATTTACTTAAGCATTGATATCTCCGAACTGATTCAGAGCGCCCCATTTAAATGAACCATCTATCCGTAGTAGTATTATCTTTGGTTCTACCTAAGGCAAGTTATAGCTGCTTGAAGATCTTTCATTTTACGTGTTTAAGTACTTAACCTCAAATAACGGGAAAAGGGTACATTTTTCAACAAAAGGTAAGATAAGCTTAATTCCAAATTTTCAAAAAAATCGGTTCATATATAAAAAATTCGGAGGTATGACACTATTTTGAGCTTGACTGCCTGGATTATTTATCGAACAGCGTTCGGAAAAAATATTTTGTAAAAGTGGTCAAGAGAAATAGCTGAAAAATATTTTTAAGTTTCTAAAACTGCCGCAAGATTGCGCAACCGCAACGGTAATTTAAAAAACTCATTTTTTGCAAAATTAGCTAATATTAGGTACAATATTATATCGGTAACAACTCTGGACAATTCTGCATCAGTTTGGGTAAGCACTTTTTGTCGTATTTTCAATAACAAGGGTGGGGGAAGATAATAAATAATGCAACTTTTAAATAGCTCTATCTCCCCCATGTTTTATCAAAAGTAGTTCGAGTGGGTACTCGTTTGAAAGAAAATTTAAAGCTCTTATAAATGTTGTTTTCGGCTTCGACTAGTTTGTAGTTCACCAACTAGAGGGCGTTGCTTAAGGAAAACTGTTTTTTTCGAGATTTTCTCGAAAAAGATAAATACGACAATATGATTTTTTATTACAGGTTTAAAAGAAGGAAAAAATACCTACACTTTGGCGAAAACCGCGTTTTGATATCTGAATTCGTTTTCGAGTAATTTCAAAGTAACCGCTTTTTTAAATAATAAATATTACTATAATTATTCAACAGTCACACAAGTCTTTGTGACCGACTAAAAGAATAATTACTGTAGAGTAAAAAAAATGTTTTAAAGTTTGTATTGTATCCACTAGAGTACATAATAATCAATCGAAAACATGGAAACGCGGTGATTGGAGCATTTATTAACTCTTATTTAAATATTAGTCAAGTAGGCTTGAAATAAAAATAAAAACGAAATATTAAAAAACTTCATGACCTATTTAAGTTGACAGTTGTCGCTTCGATATGATATTCATTTGAGATTATCATTTTTTATGCAGATTTAATTCTAATAAGGCAACACCTATTTAAAAATTAGATTAGAACTGACAATTGTTAATTTAAATAGGACGTTTCGTTTTCCAATCGTTTGTTATTGTTTTTATTTCCAAGCCTACTTAACTAACATCTTAATTAAAGTTATTAAATGCCTTAATTACCGCGTTTTTATGTTTTCGATTGTTCGTTCATTCTGTTCTTTAGTGGATATAATACAAACTTTAAAATAGTTTGCAGTATTTTTTCTTTTACTCTACAGATTTTTTTTACTCGGTCACAAAAATTATTTTAATTAATTGTTAACATTATTTATCACTAAAAACAGGTTACTTTAAAATAACTCGAAAATGAATGCATATATCAAGACGCGGTTTTCGCCAAAGTCAGGGGTGGGCTTACGCAAAGACTGAGCAGGCTGAAGTCTAGGGCGACAAATTAACGATTAATTAAAATATGTATAGATATATATATATATATATATATATATATATATATATATATATATATATATATTTTATACAGGGTGTTTAAAGTTTTTCGTCCTTTATAGTTTATTTCATATTTCTCGAAAACCCGTGGGTATATTAAGATGAGTTTTGACGATTTACAGCATGCACTGAAAAAAAAAAATATATATATATATATATATATATATATATATATATATATATATATATATATATATATATATATATATATATATATATATATAATTATAAAAATATTAGTTTTAGGTATGCATTATTATTAATAAAAAAAGTTGAAGAATTTTAAAAGGAATTCAAAACAAAATTTAAAAATAGGGTGTTTCATTTAAAAAATGTATGTTTTATTCGTCACGCTTTTTTGAGCCACCTGTATACTTTAAAATAATTTTAAATTGTGCATCCTAAGAATCTTTACATCTTTTGTATTTACTATTTTCTCATAACTTTTGAAACCAATGAAATAATGAACTTTACTCTATCGTTGACTCACCCTGTATTATACAATTAATGATTTTGCAGAAAAAAAGGTTCAAAGAAAAATGTCAGTATAGGGTTCTGCCTATAATTAAATAAAACATTGATCAAAAAAAGACTTATTTGTTTTACCATTTTAAATTATATTTTGTTTTTATATTATAAAATTTGTTTGTTTAAAAGAATTTTTATTCAATTTTCTGTATGATTTGCTTTTGGTAAATTTATTTATTAAATTTTTTTAAGAATTACTAGTGAAGTTTACATTCTTTTACATTCCCTTGCCAAAGTGTAGGATTTTTTTTCCTTTACCAAATCCATAATAAAAAATCATATAGGTAGTCGTATTTTACTTTTTTCAAAAGATCTTAAAAAACCAACTTTTCCTTAAATACAACGCCTTCTATTTGGTAAAGTACAAAGTAGTCGACACCCAAAAAGAACATTTATAAGAGCTTTAAATTTTCTTTCAAACGAGTACCCACTTGAACCACTTTCGATAAAAGATTTGGGAGATAGATCAATTTAAAAGTTGCATTATTTATCATCTTTTCCCACCATGATAATTGGAAATAGGACAAAGAGTTCTTAACTAAACTGATGCATAATTGATTAGAGTTTTTTCTGATGTTATCAAAATTGTACCTAATACTAGTTAATTTTGGAGAAAAAATAGGTTTTTTAATTTAATCTTGCGGTTGCGCCATCTTGCGGTAGTTTGAGAAACTTAAAATTAATTTCCAGCTATTTCTCTTGATCACTTTAACTAATAATATTTTTCTCCAACGCTGTGCGATAAACAGTTTCGGAGATACAGCCGGAGTCCTTTCTTATTTGAACACCTGGTACAGTAATTTGATTGTCTATTGTAAAAATTACATTTTGAAGTTAACATTCCATTTTCATCCTTTACCCAATCCCTTTATTTAAAAGCACAGAGTTAAGGTTTGTTAAAATTCTGTATAAGAAGTAACGAGTTAAATTTTGTGTGTGTAATATATTAGTTGTTTATATTAATTTTTAATTTTCTCTCATTAATCCAAATTATTTTCCAAATTGATAAATAGCAAAGAAGTAGCTACATTTTAAATTTGACATTTTGTATTTATCACTCAAAAACAACCATTTATTTAAAAACATAGAGCTAAAGTTTGGTCCAAAAAATAATAAAATATCACTCAGTCAGCTCATTATTTTTACTTCAGAAATAAACTATTGTTAGTGCATTTTGTAAAATAAAAAAGTATATAATTCAAGATTTAATTAAACTAACAAAAGAAAAAACTTACAATCTTGCCGAACATTTCGTTTAAATCTAGCAACATTTCTTCCAAATGATGTGCCAATCAGCAGAAAAAATAACAAATACACCGACTTCATGTTGCCGGATGGCATTGAAAATTACCACTGACCGTTCCCAAGACTACTGTCTCGGGTCTTCGAATTACCATTTATTTATAACCATTAAGAGTCAACAGAATGATGCACTTAATGTTGTTTTTCCTTTAATAATAAATGTTACAGGGTGTCTCATAAGTTTTCATTCGCACATCGCTCGATGGGTGGAGTTTATTTATAGATTAAAGGTATTTTTCTGGGTAGAGTCAACTAGCAAGAAGCTGTGTAGTAAGGCTTAGCATTAGTACTATACTGACCGAGGTGTCAGGGAGGTAGAGGCAGTTCATCAATTTAGGATTTAAATACTTTTAATTCTTAACTCTGTCTCTCCTTGGTCCAGCTAAGCTGTATTAATATTAAACTTTTGCTTATAGACCAGGAAAATTACCTAAAATAAATCGATTTTGCAAGACAACTCGGATCGAAATGTGGTTTTCGACATCTTACTCGGAAAAGCACTAGGGATTTATTGTACATACAAAAAGGAGCCGGTCGACCCAAAGTGCATCTCAGATGCATAAAGTGCATCCTTGAAACTGCATGTAAAAATTACTCCCCGGGGGTTTTCGGGGGGCCGAGTCTGAATCTGACCTCGACACATCCCTTCATTCTCGGAGGTGGCTCCGCGAGGGTGAATTTTGACTAAAATTTAAAGTGCCTTTGACCCGGATTCTCGCCATCTATCGTTAAAATTCACCCCCGCGGAGCCACCCCGGGCAACGTAGGGGTGTTTCGTGGTCAAATTTGGAATTAGCGCCTCCGAAAACCCCCGAGAAGTACTTTTGACCCGGATTTTCGCGATCTATCGTTAAGAGGTGATTTTGGCCAAAATTCACCCCCGCGGAGCCACTCTTGGGCAACGTACAGGTGTTTCGGGGTCAAATTTGGAATTAGCGCCTCCGAAAACCCCCGGGATGTAACTTTGACCCGGATTCTCAGACATATCGTTAAAGGGTGATTTTGGCCAAAATTCACTCCTTCGGAGCTACCCCTGGGCATCGTAGGGGTGTTTCGAGGTTAGATTCGGAATCAGCGCGGTCAAAAACCCCTGGGGAGTAACTGTGGTCCGAATTCTCGTGTCTTATCATGCAGGGGTAATTTACGCCAATTTTTCGTTATTTTACATTATTTTATCGACTATGTATATTTTTAAAAGAATTATGCAATTTCGGGAATGCACTTTATGCACCCGAGATGCACTGCTTGCTGCTTTCCCGAGTAAAGCCGCGTATTCACTTAGCGAATGTATAAAGCCACACGGCAGCGAACATATACACCGTATATGTCCACATTTAACAACCGTATGCGTGTAGTGTTGTTTGCCTTCATTCCGACAATTCATTTTCCTTCGTATTTCATTCATATAAGCCGCGTATTCACTTAGCGAACGTATAAGGCCGCACGGCAACGAACGTATACGTTCGGTTAGTGTGGACGTGAATAATTGTATCTATGAACGCATGCATTCGGTTGCGGAAAGGTTCGCTTGCTTGTCGGTACATCAAAGAAAATTCGCCACACGTCGTTTTGGGATGTGTACGTATATGAATGAAATACGAATGAAAATGAATTGTCGGAACGAAGGTGAACAACACTACACGCATACGTTTGTTGAATGTGGATGTCAGAGCGCATGTCGAACAAAATTCACGCACATTTACGGCATATACGTTTGTTGCCGTGCGGCTCTATACGTTCGCTAAGTGAATACCCGGCTATACGTATCCCAAAACGACGTGCAGTGCTTTTGATGTATCGACAGGCAAGCGAATCTTTCCGCAACCGAATGCATGCGTTCGTCGATAAAATTATTAACGTGCACACTAATCGAACGTATACGTTCGTTGCCTTGTGGCCGTATACATCGCCAAGTAAAGCCGCGTATTCACTTAGCGAACGTATATGGCCGCACAGCAATGAACGTATACGTTCGATTAGTGTGGACGTAAAAAAAATTATCGACGAACGCATGCATTCGGTTGCGGAAAGGTCCGCTCACTTGTCGGTACATCAAAGGACATTCGCTGCACGCAGTTTTGGGATGTGTACGTATATGAAAGGAATACAATTGAAAATGAATTTTCGGAACGAAGGCAAACGACTCTACATGCATATGTTTGTTAAATGTGGACGTCAGAACGCAGGTCGAACAAAATGTCCGTACATTTACGGCGCATAAGTTCGTTGCCGTGCGGCCGTAAACGTTCGCTAAGTGAATACCCGGCTTAAAAGCCGCGTATTCACTCAGCGAACGTTTACGGCCGCACGGCAACGAACTTATACGCCGTAAATGTGCGTACGTTTTGTTCGACATGCGTTCTGACGTCCACATTTAACAAACGTATGCATGTAGTGTCGTTTGCCTTCGTTCCGATAGTTTGATTTCAAATGCCTTTGATTTATATACGTACACATCCAAAAACTGCGTGCAGCGAATGTCCTTTGATGTACCGACAAGCGAGCGAACCTTTCCGCAACCGAATGCATGCGTTTGTCGATAAAATTAATTACGTCCACACTAACCAAGCGTATACGTTCGTTGCTGTGCGGCCGTATACGTTCGCTAAGTGAATACCCGGCTTAAATACGCGGCTTAAAGATGTCGAAAACCGCATCCCGATCCGAGTTGCCTGCAAAATCGATATATTTTGGCCTAAATTGCTGTAATTTCCCTGATCTAATAGGTTTTCAAACATTTTTAACCCACATATCGTGCAATCGGTGACTTGTTTTAATAGTTTAGTAAGTGATATATCACATCTTAAGCCGCGTATTCACTTAGCGAACGTATAAGGCCGCACGGCAACGAACATATACGTTCGGTTGGTGTGGACGTGAATAATTTTATCTACGAACGCATGCATTTGGTTGCGGAAAGGTTCGCTCGCTTGTCGGTGCATCAAAGGAAATGCGCCACACGTCGTTTTGGGATGTGTACGTATATGAATAAAATACGAATGAAAATGAATTGTCGGAGCGAAGGTGAACAACACTACACGCATACGTTTGTTAAATGTGGATGTCAGAACGCATGTCGAACAAAATTCACGCACGTTTAAGGCATATATACGTTTGTTGCCGTGCGGCTGTATACGTTCGCTAAGTGAATACCCGGCTTTAAGCCGAAGTCTCATGCGTCCGATTTTCGACGATCCGATGTACAATTTTTTTAAATTTTGTGTTGGAAAACTTGCATGTCTCATTGATCCGAATATCGGATTTAAAAAAACATTTAAAGGTCATTCTGTAAAATTGCAAAAAAAATGAAGAAGAAAATACCCTTTTTATTCCTTAGAAATAACAATATGCCAACTAAAATTTCTTGTCCGCAACCACTTACAAACTCAAACACTCTCCAGGGGTGGATTTACGCAAAGGCTGAGTACCTGAGTAGGCTGAAGCCTAGGGTGGTAAATATTATGGGCGGCAAATTTACGATTAATTTTTAAAAAAATGTAATAGTAAATTTTAATGATATAATTAATAATTAATGATTTTGCATAAAAAAAGGTTCGAGGAAAAATGTTAGTATAGGGTTTTGCATAGAATTAAATAATACATAGTTCCAAAAAAGACTTATTTGTTTTACCATTTTAATTTATATTTTGTTTTTATTTTATGAAATTTGTTTGTTTTAAAGAATTGTTATATAATTTTCTGTATGATTTACTTTTATTAAATTTGTTTATTAGATTTTTTTATAAGAATTACTAGTAAAGTTTACATACTTTTAATGCTAAATTTTTCGTTCTGATATCCAAAAAATATTGACATATTAAGGCGGCAAAAATATATTAGCCTATGTGCGGCAAAAAGTTAAATCCGGCCCTGACACTCTCCCCATAAAGCACAAGGAAGTTTAAAGGTGTATGGAAGCCCAATGCTATGGCCCTTTCGATCAAAAAATGTCCAGCCCAGTATGAAAATAACTGTCAGAGTTAGCCCCGCCGATTCTGCGCAATAACAAAATGCCACGAAATAATTTAATGTGTTGCCTACGTACATACTGATAAATCACACGTGTTGCCTAACTACACACTGATAAATCAGTGTGTAGTTAGGCAACACATTATACTTTTATGAGAGCCGGAGTACCGGTTTTCGTCGTCTCATCGTTCGTCATTTTCGTTGTGGTTTGTGCCCTTTGCGCCGTACTAGTTTCGATTGTTTTGCTTTGTGTGATTATATTTTGTGGTTGCAGAAGTTTTTTGGATTGATAAAAACCTTCTTATTTTGGTGATTAGTGTTTATTAAATTGTGACTATAATTTTGTGTTTATTGTTTGTTACTTATAATATCGTAACAAAATGACTAGAGGTTGTATGGTTTTGTCTTGCAAATTCAAGGGTAACATACCCGGCATTTTTTACTTTAGGTAAGTATTTCTTATATTTAAATTAGGTGCTTCTTATGAGACGTAACATTAGGTAACCGAATAAATAATAATATATCAATTATGAATAATAGAAAATAAAAATTTTATAGGAAATAGCAGTGAGAAAAGTAAGACAATCTTAACTATCTTTTAGATGATTTTCACAATGTTTGTGTATTTTTGTGGATTATTAAAAAGAAATAAGGTTTACATTTGGGTAGGTACTTTTATTTAATTTAATAATTTACATTCTTTTAAAGGATCAAATTTATTAATTACTGGGCAGACCAGGCAAATTTTAATATATACAGGTCCCTCTAATTGAATAAAAGAAAGTATAATGTTATGTTAAAGTTCCTTTTTGCTTTTTCTGTATTTGTTTAAAAAGAAATTAGATTTTTGCCATTTTTGGTTTCTTTATCTTACATTATCAACTTTTTAAGCTCGACATACTGTAGACACATAATATTTAACGGATACTGTTTCAATGGATACTCAGGTACCAAAGGTTACTAAACATTTTTAACCACTGTTATTCTGTCTCATGAATGTTTGTTATTAGTGAAAAGTATATGCCTAAAAAGCAGTTATAAAAATTTTCACTTTTTAATGTACAACCAGAATCTTAGGATTAGATTAAACTCATTTTCACTATATTACCCTTCTTTTATATTCTTTTATATTTTATATTCAAAATTGGTGATAAGTACATGAAACTATCATACAATGTTTGAAATTTATTTTAAAAAATCGTGTTTTTATTTATTTACATTTATTTTTGGTAAAAATATAAAACTCCCAAAAATATGGACCATTTAAATAGAAGGCTGTAAAGTAGCGCCATCTATTTTTTCCATACTATATCAGATGATGTAAAATCCAATATTACACAATAATTTTAAATATTCTATAGTAGTATCGTTTAATAACCAACAATTTTGTGCAAAAAAGAAGTAAATGTTTGAATTTGACATTTGATGATGTCAACTTTATAGATGGTAACAAAGAATTATGGAAGTCCGGTCCTGACCTACTATTCATTGCGCAAACTCCGCGGGGCCAACCCCCCTATTCCCGCTGCCCTGCACGCCTGGACAATTGTGTTCTACAGTATTGGGCTTTCATACACCTTTAAACTTCCCTGACAAAGCATCACAAGTCTTCTGTAAATGCTTGAAAGTATAATATAAGAAATTCAGAAGGTGTCTGAAATAGAGAACTGACATCATACGGCCCCCACTAGCAAGATATTTATAACAGTAAAAAACTTTATAATGTGCGTTAAAATTACACTTATCTAGGTTTACCCATCATACTATCTCTGTAAATGCGTATTGATGTCTAAGATACCTTTTTATTCATTATTTATTTTTTTCATGACCACTTAAGAGCTAAGTGATTCGTTCATCATCAGATATTGGTTCAGGTGTAGCATACAACTTTGTTATTTTTGGTGCTATAATTTTTAATAACTCATTATAATTTTTATCCAATATTCTAAGATAATTAAAATATTTTTCCGAATCATTTAGTCGCATATTTTAATTTTTTTTTCTCCGATTCTTAAAAATAAAATATCGCCAACCCATTTTTTTTTCTTTGCTTGACTTACTTTTGATTGAAATTATTTTAAATTATAATTCAATATCATTTTTTAGTAAAAATTGGAATCACCCTAATAAATTAAGTAGATAAAGTAAGGTTTGAAATACAGAAAAAAAAGTCCGACATCGTACAAAAGTTAAAATTAATTTAACTCCAATCGACGATGCCGGAAAAACTTATCATGTATGCATAAACATGACGTTCTTTAGAATAACAACCCTATTAGGTTACGTTAATATGAAATATAAATAAGAGAATAATAAAAAAATAAAAAAAAACGGCAGCTAGAAATTAATATTGTGGTCGCTCGGTAGCAAATTTCCTAAATCTAATATTGTGCAGCGGAATTAACGCCCCTTTCCACTCCGATTGGTCAGTTCAAAATCTAATCAATTACAACGCACTGTTGTAAAGTCTAAAGGTATGTACACACCGAAAAAACAAACAAGAACAAACATTCGTTCTTGTTCACCTTGTTTGTATGGTTCTTTGTTTATTGTTCGCGATAAGGTGCGTCCAGACCGGGCCCGCCGGAACGCGCCAAGCCGCGCTGAGCGTTTGCGAACGTTGCAGCAACGTTAGCGAACATAATTTGGTCTTTGCGCGAGAAACGTCCAAACCGGCTGCTGCGCTCTGCAACAAACAGTTGTTCGTCAGTGTTCCAACCCGAGCGATAAGTTGTTTGTTTTTTTTTTTAATTTTGTGGTAAATATTGCTCGTTAAAGAGATAGTTTAATTTTCGATTTGATAATATCGACATGCACATTTAGACTATTAGCTATTTCTTGCTAAGCGTCATACTTTTTGTTTTTTGGGTGGTAATTGTTATTGGTTGGATCCCACAGTTCCGGCTTAGATTCATAATTATATATTAATCTAATTATTTTTCTGTGGGTCCACTCGTCAGACATTCTTAATCAATACACGATTACCAAAAACAGTCAATACATGATATCGGACACAATCAATACACGCACGTAAAAAAAACCTTTTGTTACACTTCACTTCAAAAACTTCGTCCAAACTAACCGCGCCAAAACCGACAACTGGCAGAACAACAACGAACACGCGCAAAGAAGATCGATGGTGCGCGTTTGTGCGCACTTCCCGTCCACACTGAATGCAATGCAACGTTGCAAAACGTTTTGCGCGGTTCGGCGCGCTCGGTCTGGACGCACCTTTATTTTGTCTACATAGCGCAATCAAATAATTTGTTCACTCCGTTTGACCACTTAGAAAAGTTATGGATGACGACGAACAAAATTTATTTCTCTTTAGGTATGTACACACCGAAAAAAACAAACAAAAACAAACATTCGTTCTTGTTCACCTTCTTTGTATGTCTTTTTGGTTTATTGTTCGCTTTTTCTGTCTACATAGCGCACTTAAATGTTTGTTTACTCTTGTTCGACTAGTTGGAATAGTTATGGATGACCATAAAAACAAAAATTCCCTTTAATGTACCGACGTCCACTGGAACATGTGCGAACAAGAACAAACAAACGTTTGTTCGCCGTTTTAACTGTCTACACTGAAGAAAAATGTTTGTTCGCTGATGTTTGTTCTTGTTTGCTTTTTCGGTGTGTACATACCTTTTGATGTACCGATGTCTACTCGAACATATAAAGCTGGGTATTCACTTAGCGAACGCGTACGGCCGTACGACAACGAAGGTATACGCCGTAAATGTGCGTACATTTTGTTCGGCATGCTCTCTTTCATCCACATTTAAAAACGTATGCGTGTAGTGTTGTTCGTCTTCGTTCCGGCAATTCATTTTTATTCGCTATTTCTGGGCTTTACAAGCCAATACTTTAAATTTCAAAAATGTCTGGTGACGAATTAATTTTAGTTGCAAGTGCATCGTATATTATACTTGCCCAGGATGTACAGAAAAAAAAAAGAAGACCTCGTCGATGGTTCATGACTTCATTATTTAAAAGTAGAAGTCGTTATAGTGGTATAGACTTAATGCAAGATCTCAATCAACAGTTAGCTTACGGGCAATTTCAAAATTTTACTAGAATGAAAACAGAAGATTTTAAATATTTATTAGATAAAGTTGGCCCCAAAATTGCTAAACAGGATACACACTTTAGAGAAAGTATTTCTGCCACAGTACGGCTTTTACTTACTTTGCGATATTTGGCAACAGGAGACTCGTACACTAGCTTAATGTACAGTTTTAAAATATCAAAACAGCTTATTTCAAAAATTGTACCTGAAACTTGCACTGCTATAGTGGAAAGTCTTCAAGAATATGTAAAGGTAAGTAAATAAACAATAAATTTAATATTATTAATATTTATTTATCATATAAAAATATTCGAAATATCATGTCGTACACAAAAACCATAGAAACCAACTTATTATGCAAAAAACTAACAAATTAGGACGGTATTTCTCTTAAAAACGTAAAACTAACAAATTAACTAAACTAATATTAACTGTTACTAAGACTAAAAATAGTACAGAAACAGTAAAATAGCACAATCTGATGAATATGCCTGAACTAGCCTGAAAAATTTTTGATGTAGGTGATTATTGCAGGTTGAGTACTTTCAGATTCATAATCGTAACGTTCTGACTGTACTGACACGTCATTGACAGTCGGTGGTATTTGGGAAAAATTTGTTTTTAATGGTGTTATCGTCGTGTAAGTCTTTGCAGACACATTTGATAGGGACTGCATAGATGAGTAATCTGATTGTGGACCTTGCGCTACAGAACTGCAAGTACTTTCAGATCCATAGAAATATTGATCAGAACGTGGCGAAGGAGATGGAGTCGAAGTTATGTTTGGAATAGAAGGTATAGCAGCATGAGGAGGATTTCTGTCATAATTGCCTATGTCAGCATTGAGAAGAATATTCGCAAAGAGATGTTCCACAATGCTTCTCGTCTGCTTACTATACGTTCTGTGTTTAGAGGCAATATGGTCTCCATAAATGGCGCTTGCATCTTTTTGATTCCTTTTCTCTACTGTTTCCTTTAATATCGAATAGGCTTCTTCTGCCCTACTATTAGGGGAGAGAAAAACTGATTTTCGTTTTTGAGTAGTTGCAGGTGTTGATGTTTCTTCAACAGTGGTGTTATTATCGTCAATAGTCCCAACTGGATTGTCTGTTCCTTGTTCCGATTGCTCCAATGTGCTGCTTTGTTCATCCACTATTTCCTAAAAAAATATTAATTTATTGGTTAGTGAGTAGGTCCCTATACTTTTAAAACTGCTGCAAATTATATCACTACTTTTACAACATCTTAAACCAACATAACAATAATATGTCAACAAAGCAATTCAAAAATTGAAATCTGTTTACCCGAAAACTCATAAATCGACATAATACTCCAACTCGACTAGCTAAAAATATTTATGTTTGTTTGTTTGCTATTTACAGATGCCATCCACTGCGGACGAATGGCTGCAGGTAGCTGCTAGGTTTGAAGAACAATGGAACTTTCCACATTGTCTAGGTGCTATAGACGGCAAACACTGTATTCTTCAGGCACCCATAAAAAGTGGCAGTGACTACTTTAATTATAAAAACAATTTCAGTATCGTTCTGTTGGGGATACCCGATGCTGATTATTGTTTTTGAAACCAATGTTGGATGCCAGGGCAGAATTTCAGATGGCGGTGTATTGAAACAAACCCTCCTTTTGGAAAAATTACAAAACAATGAGGTTTGAATTGCCACCCCAAGAACCCATAGCTGGAAGATCAATGGATGTTCCATATGTTTCGTTGGTGATGATGCTTTTAGCCTTGAAGAACATCTAATGAAAGCTTATCCAGTTGAACAAGAGAAGGGGACGAAGAAAAGAATTTTTAATTATAGATTGTGCCGGGCACGTCGTATAATTGAAAACGTTTTTTGGAATAATGTCTGCAATTTTCAGAGTTCTACGGAAGCCAATGCTTGTCACCAGAGAAGGCTACGAAAGTTATTCTAGCTTGTATTTATTTGCACAATTTCTTAAGAAAAAGTAAACTTTCTCGAAAATTTATACCCGTCCGGTAGTTTGAAAGATGGGAATGGCGAGATTCATCCCGGAGAATGGAGACAGGAAGTCAATCTAATGAACAACAACCCTTTTTTTCCCCTAAAAAGATAGCTAGAAAAAGCGCAGCACAAGAATCAATTAGAAATGAGTTCGCTGAATATTTTTCGGCCGGGGTAGTGTAGAATGGCAACATAAATATGCTTAAGATTCTTATTGTGTATTAAAAAATAAAAATTGTTTCACATAAGTCCGTCATCTTATTATTTTTTTTTAATTTAGTGCAAAATCATTGGTTAAAAAAAAGTGAAGTGTTTATTAATACTAAATTAGGTGACTAATCTATATCAAACTGTTTTTTTTTTTAATTAAATGCTCTACAAAAGTCCATTGCGGCAAAGTGCAGTTCACACCGGCAAGATAGTACGGGTCACTAAATCTATTTTTTCATAAAATTCTCGTTTTTTGTTTTTTTCCCAAAAAATGACAGGAGATACAAAAAAAAGATAAAGGACAAAGTCTTGGAAACAATTTCCTACAAAAGGTCCCAATAATTTAAGTAAACCAACAGTTCCAATTTTTTGCCTTTAATTAATTTTACTATACTAATACTACAAATTATAATTTTTGAAAATTTCATAGTAAAATTAACTAAAGGCCAAATATTTCGAGAACTGTTGGTCTTAGCAATTCGATTATTAGGATCTTTTTTGTGGACTATATTTGCTAAAAAAAAAAAAATTAAATAAAATTTGCTTCAACACGTAAATAATAATTTTAAATTGCGAATTTTTTGACATACAATATAAATATACAGGGTACCTACATGATATATAGAACAAATTCATTATTTGTTAAAGCAAAGAAACATTGAAAATTTTCTCGAACACGTAAATAATAATTTCGTATTGCGCATTTTTTTACATAAAATAAAAATATACAGGGTGCTTCGTACAGTAGATATGATGTCATCGAGGTTTTTTTAAAATTGAAACCACCATATTTTATTGCAGATTTATAACCTCCAAGAACAGCTAGCTGGTTTTAAAAATAAAAAGTTCTTATGACTTTAATTGATAGTTTTGAAGGTACAGGGTCTTAGTTGTTCTTGCTTTTTTTTCTAAATTTTGTGAAAGTGGGTAAGGAATACTTAAATTTGCTTTTTATAATATGCCTTGTAACTATTTAATGTTTTTTAGGCTACCACAAAAATATTATTTGTCAAGTTTTTGAGTAATATTATTTACTTATGCCTTTATTTTACTTGGAAAAAAGGGTAAAAATCGTTATGGACACAGATTTTTAACACCCTGTAACTTTAAATCTGCTAAAACCCTGAGTATTTTTGTTTTTAAAATCAACTTTTTTTGAAAATTATAAATCTGCACAAAAAAAATGATTTTTCTTTTTTTTAATAATAAAAGATAACGTCGTATCTATTACATAAGTCACCCTGTATATTTAAATTTAGGGCCAAAAAGAAAATTTTAAAATTTTTATCAAAAATTCGAGGATTTTTTTTTGCTTTAACAAAAAAATAATTTTTTCGGTATATTATGTACACAATTCTTTAATAAACTATAACTACGAAACTGCCCCCAAAAAACCCTAAGGGTTTTTTTTTAAAAACGGCTCTTTTGGAATTATAAATCTGCAATAAAATATGGGAGTTTCTTTTAAAAAAAAACGTCCATGACGTCATATCTACTATATGAGTCACCCTGGGGATTTATATTTTTTTTCAAAAAATGCGCAATTTAATTTTTTTTTTATGTTTGAGGAAAAATTTTTTTTTTTTTCATGCTTAAGAAAATAATGAATTTGTTCCATACATTATATAAACACTGTATATACAGGGTGTCCCAAAATAAGGGACACAAAAAACCCGCAGATTTCCCCTTTGGGCAAAAAAAAGCAATTTTTGTAAACTTGCCCCTTTCCGAAAGTTTAATAAAAGATACAGGGGAAACTTTTAAGGGGTTTTGTTTTTCTTTTAAAAAATTTTTAAACCCAAAACCCGGGTACAAAATTTGGGGTTTTGGGGGGGTTTCAGTTTTTGTCCACGCCCCTTTTTGTTGCCAATAGAGGGGATTAACCCCTTTTTTTTAAAAGTCAAACAGGTTTAGAATATTATTTCCCCTTTAAAAAAAAGGGGTTCCATAAATCCATTTTTCAAAAAATATACTTTTTTTTGTTTAGGGGGAGCCGTTTCAAGATTTTAAAAATTTTTTAAAAGGGCTTGCAATTTTTTTTTGGGAAAAAAAAATTTTTCCAATTTTTTCCCAAATTTGCAAAAGTTTAAAATCAAAAAACTTCCTCGGCAAAAAAGAAAAACCTTTTCCAACCCCCAAAAAAACCCCCAAAGGTCACTGGGGATTTGGGGACTTTGAAAAGGGTTATTTTGGGGGGGGTTTGGAAAAGGGTTTTTTTGGGTTTTTTTCCCTTTTGGGAAACTTTTTTTTAACAGCGTATTTAGAACTATCACTATGCAAATTTTAAAAAATTGGGGAAAATTTAAAATTTTCCCCAAAAAAAAATTCAAGTCCTGTAAAACCTTTATCTCGGGAAGGTCCCCAAACTTAAATAAAAAAATCCCTTTTTTTTGCAGATGGATTTATAAAAAACTTATTTTTTAATAAACAGGTCAATATTCTAAGCCTAAAAAAA
>JAHBCN010008563.1:0-38270 GCA_019359885.1 Listronotus oregonensis | reverse complement strand
AAAGGGAAAAGGGTGATTTATGTTTCATTATTAAATTAAAAAATTCTACATTGGGGAATGGGCTTTCCCCATTCAATTTTAAATAGTAGAAATTTAAATAAATTCCCAAAATTTTGTGATTTATTGCCCCCTAAGTTTTTTTTGATGTAAAAGAAAGAATTCTTGCTAAACGTAAAATGAATTAACAATATTATAATGAAATGTTAAAATTTAAAAACCCCACTTACAAGGGCTCTAATGTTACAGTGTTAAATCATAAAACTAAAATTTGGGAACCTGCAAAAATAAGAGATATACTTATACCCCAAGATCATATGTATTACAGGTTTGAAAAACCTATCAGAAGAAATCTTTTTGATATAAACCCCAAAAAAACCCCTTGGGGGTACCTGATAATATGCGAGTCGCCACTGATATTGCGCATTCGACTGATAGTGTTTCCCCTTGTTTGATTGAACCTAAAAAGTGGTCTTTTGTTGATTCTAAACAGGTGCCCCCAGAAATGCATAGCCCTTTAATTAGTAGAATCTCAATTCAAAATCCGTTTTATCAAACCCTCGAAGTGGACGAGTTATTAAAAAACCAAAAAACTAAACTTGTGAGGAGATGTATAATGGGGTATAACTGTACTAATAATATTTTGATTTTCATGGCATCCATGGGTAAACCCCCTCTTGCATATAATATATTGTTTCCTACCTAAAAGAATTCATTGTTCCCAAGGGGCCCCCAGTCTTGGGGCCTGTGCTAGACAAGTGATGATTCGTTGTAAATTTGTAATGTAAAAAACGTTGATTAAAATAACTGAAAAAAACCCTTTTTTTATTTCAAAATAACCACATTATACATTTTGCATGCAGAAGGGGATCGATTCCTGCTTTTTTAACTAATCTCATCAATTAAGCATCAGTGCTTAGGCCCTTTTTTACTTCCCCTTGCCTTCTTTTGCAAGAATATATTTTTTTTTAGTGGGAAGACCAAGAAAAAATAAACAGATCTTTTCTTGCCAACCCTAACATTCTCGTTTTTTTCCCTTTTTTATTGCAGTTGAACAATGAGCATATCTGCGTCGTCATTCTTTAATGTTCTTATCCTCTCTGGTCCATCGGTTGTAAGCTGCAAAATAAATCTTTTTTTTTTTTATGCTTTTGCTCTCTCAATGCCCAGATGCCACGTCGAGCAAATATGAAGCAAGGAACGATTTTTCTTGCTTCTTGGGGTAACAAAGGGAAAAAATTTGAACGAGCTAGTACTCTTTTCAGGATTAGCATTCAAGGGGCTACTAATAAAACTTTTATCCCCCTATATACCCAAAAACTTTTCAAAAATTCACCCAAAAAGATCAAAAAAATAGGCTAAAAAAGTGCGGAAAAAAAAAGTGGATGTTAAAAATTTGGGTTCGTTGTTCCAAATTTCATACAGTTTACCACCCCTTAACAATCTTCCCCGGGAAATAATAATGACGATACTGATTTGTTTTTTTTTATAATAAATACAATATAAACTTTTTCTTTTAAAAAAAAAAAAATTTTTTTTTTGCTTTTATTAAATGTTTTATTTTTGCTAAGTGGATTTTTAGTCAACTTTGACGCAGCATCTTTTAAAAATATATCTCGTTTTAAAATAAATTTGCTTATTTGTAGGAAATGTATAAAAACAATTCAGATCTGACAATTTTTTTTAGCTAGTGTATTTTTTTAAAAAATTAAAAAAAAAACTTAAAACGGGGAAAATTTCAGGGGCGGCGGGTTCAAGCCGATTCGGGGGGGGCGAAAAGTCGTCAATTTAATGTCCATATATACAGCAGTTATAAAACAAAATTTTAAAAATTTCCGTTTCCCCCAAAATTTAAATCTAAAATGGTATACTTTGCTGGTATTTGAACCTCAAATAATACTTTTCAAGTGATTTCAAAAATGACGCAATATATTTTTTAAAGGGGGGTTCATACCAGTAAAAAGTAACTGAATAATAGAAAAAAAGGGTCATACACGCTCTAGCATTTGGGCGACATTTTGGTACCTAATATAGTTGTCTAGCTCGGCGCATGCGAAGTAAGGAACGAGAACTAGTTGGCGGTTGGGAAACTCTTCAGCGTTTTTGGTTGCCTTTGCCTACCAACACGTGGAATTAAAATTTATACGTGTATGTTATTTCAGCGAGCTTAATAATTGCCCTAGTTTCTCGAGTCTACAGTGGTGTTTATTTTTCTGTATTTAGATTATAATTATTTTTCCGTAATGTCGTTCAGTGACAAAAAAAAAGTTTTGGACAAATTTATAAGTTTATCGAAAAAGAGGCCCTTGGGACTAAATGAATACTACAATAAACACATAAAACGGGTAGCTATAATGTACTGGTGGGAAGGCAAAGGTTTTCGACTGCTGATGAAAAATTTGTCAAAGCAAAAATAAGAAAGTTTAAGAGCATCATTTCGAAGAGGCTAAAAAAGTAGAGGTTGAAAAACGGGAAGCTCCCTGGATGATTTATCGACCAAATTTTGGTCTTCCCAATTATTATTTACAAGTGATCAGGAAAGTGTTAGGAAAGGTGTGTTCTCCCTAAGAAAAGTAAAGATTAATTCTACAAGGGACGTACACGAGGAACTCGATGAAGGAGAAAACTCAAATAATGATTTTTCGAATACAAACGTAAGTTTATACATTTTTATTTTTAATGGTATTGATAGTTACGACTGCATTATTATACATCTAATAACATCTATTCTAATTAACGGCGGGTAATTTTTTTTTCTTGAAAGGGCACAGCACCCTCATTATTATAATAATCTTTGTAAAAATCTCTAATCTTTTCGGCGAGTGCATTATTTTTCCTACGATTTTGTCTTATTCCCTGAAGTCCAACTAACTCTGATACTTCTTGTCTCCATTCACTTTCAGTTAGCTTTCCTGTGGAAATATCTTCCCAGTTCACTGTGCTGGGTGAGAAGTAAGATCTACTGTTTTTTAACCCTTTCCCGGGAGGTGGCGCCAAGTCTGACAGACCCGACAGGTATTCAAGGTGTCGGCCCGACTCGACTATAATCGTTGTAACATTGCCCACTCAGGTCCCTTTTCCTACAACGGCTTTCAGTATTAGCCTAAAAAAAGCAAGAAGGGTGCACCCAGTGTACTTTGTGATTTAAAAAGGCAAAAAGTCTGTGAGACCCGGCGCCATTCCTGGAGTTACTGTTTTTGATAATTGTGAAATTTGGTTTTGTTTGTATTTAGTTAAGTATATATTATTTTATTTGATTGTTGTTAAACTAAAAACTGTAGTAAATTATATTATTTGATTGTTGTAAAACTCGTGAATATATATTACTACTAAAACCTAATTAATTAGAGCTATTTTTATTTTTAGAAATGAGTTGGGAAAAAGAACAAGAATGGTTGCAAAAACTATGGGGTACGGTAGATGTTGCAGAAGAACCAGATGATGAGGAACTTGAATTAGGGACAGAAGAGGATGTCACCGAAGAAAGGGACACTGATAGGAGTCCGAACAGGAATGTGGTGATGAAGAAATGACCCCCTGCCGCAAAAATACCAAGGATTCCTCATTTTATTGCGAAAGATGGTAAAACAAAATGGCGTAAATTCTGTACCAAGAAAACATCAAGAACTAGGCGAGAAAATATAATCGTTCGACTTCCTGAAAATAAAGAATACGCAAAAATGCCCCCCACTGAGCTTGAATGCTGGTCGCTTTTTTTACGGAAGAAATGTTGGAAGAAATTGTTGTGTACACAAACATATATATACGTGGAATATCTGCAAATTACCCCGAGATCGAGCGGCAAAGCCTACAGATTTACTGGAAATAAAAGCTCTTTTTGGTTTACTATACCTGGCTGGCACTCTGAAAAGTAGCAGATTGAATACAAAAGAAATTTGGGATAGGACAGGAACAGGAATTGAGATTTTGGGTAACAATGTTGGAACAACGCTTTCGATTTCTCTTGAACTGTTTGAGATTTGACGATCTCTCTACCAGAGAAGAAAGACGAAAGCTGGATAAATTAGCGCCAATACGAACAACATTTGATTATTTTGTTCAGAATTGTAAGAAGGCATATTGCATAGGGGCTAACAGTACTATTGATGAGAAACTTGAAGCTTTTCGTGGCGTTGTGGCTTCAAACAGTATATTCCAAACCAAATAAATACGGCATAAAAATATTTGCTCTTGTGGATGCTGCTACATCGTATTATGCCAATTTGGAAGTTTATGTAGGAAGTCAACCTGAAAGGTTCTTTTCAGAAAAGCAATGATCCTTCTAGCGTCGTTCTGCGCCTTGTGGAACCTATTTCTGGTACCAATAGAAACCTTACTTGTGACAACTGGTTTACCAGCATTCCCTTAGTTCAGAAACTGTTTCAAGAACATAGCTTGACTTTGTTGGAACTTAAAAAAAAAAAAAGGGAACTTCCTTCAAGAATTTATAAATACAAAAACCGAGATGCCTGCACTCTCGATGTTTGGGTTTCAAGAAAATATAACGATAGTGTCCTACGTGCCAAAAAATATAGAAATGTTATTTTGGTTTCGTCATTACACCATGATGATGCAATCGATGAATCAACACGAGAGCAATATAAACCCGAAATCATAAAGTACTATAATGGCACCAAAGGTGGCGTTTACAACTTGGGTAAGCTATGTGCTACCTTTGACGTTCTAGGAATACTCGACGATGGCCAATGGTCGTTTTTTATTCTTTAATAAATATAGCGGGGGTGAATTCTCAGTTGATTTACGCCCCAAATAATAAAGAATTTTCATTTCTAAGAAGGCTATACTTTGAAAAAACTTGCCGTGGAACTGACGACGCCACATTTGGTTCGACGCTCCTTAGAAACAAATGTACCACGACCTGTTTAGGAAAGAAGACGGGATTATGCAGGAACATCTGCAATCTAGAGACACCACAAGAAGTAAAGGCAGGGGCCCGAAAAAGATGCTTTTTTTGTGTAAAATTCAAAAAACCCGGTTCTATTGTGAAAAAAGTAAAAAGTTTCTCTGTCTCACCCATCTCAAAGCTTGGTGTTCTGATTGCTTAAATCAATTAGATAACATGTAAAATGTAACAAGATAAAAATATATGCTACTTCTTAACTTAAACTTTGGCACTTCATTATACAACAGTTTTCTTTTTTTTTTCTTCATTAATTATTTTTAGAAATAGGCATTTTATTAATTAGGTGTTTTGAATTTTTTTTTGTTTTTTGATATAATATATGAGTTATTCAAACATATCTAGTATTATTTTTTTACTAAAAAAATTCTAACAAATTTTTTCAAACTGGGTCTCACAGTCTTGGCGCCACCTCTGGTGTTATTGTAACATGCGCCATTTTCGAAAGGTTAAATCAACACGTATTGTTGTTTGTAAAACTTGAAATCAGCTGGCCAAAATTCCAAAAACATTCTCTACTATTCTCCTGGCATGGCAAAGGCGATAGTTAAATTTTTTCATCATGGCAAATCCCTTTTGATGGATAAGGTTTCAAAGCTAGTTGGAAAAGTAATGATTAACTTTTTTTCTTCCAACAATTCGCCGAAATCTGTATTTTAAAGGATACCTCCTTCTGAAACTCTGCCATTACTTCCACAGTAAACGTAAATAATTTCATAATTGGCATTTACTACTGCGAAAACTACAACACTGTAAAAGCCCTTGTCATTAAAATAGTAGGAACCACTATTTTTGGGTTTAATAATAGCAATATGCTTCCCATCCATAGCCCCTAAACAATTTTCAAACTGCCAAACTTTTTTAAAATCCTCTGCTATGTTCATCCAATCCGCCTTAGTTGAAGGAAACTGAAATAAAAAATAAAATTAAGTCAAAGTGCAAAGTTTTTATATTATTTTATTAATTTGTTTATCAAAACCTTTTATTTCAGACTAAAGAGTGTACAATTAGCACAACGGAGAGCCCAGAAGATTTAGAACAACCTTCTGAAAGTTCACTTTCACAGCATCAGGTTTCAGATATTTTGCAGACAAAAACTCCATGTTCTTCCTTGACAAAATCACAATCAGCCACAACATGTTCATCGCGTCAGATGAGTAATAAAAAAAATCCAGTAATGCCTTAGAAAATAAAAAAGAAGCATTCTTGGATGCAGCTACAAGTGTAATATCTCAGCAAAGCAGAAGTAAGGCGTTTGGAAATAATATTGCTTTCCAGTTGGAGGACTTGGAACGTCATCAAAGGACAGTTGCGGAGAAACTTATTGGTGATATTATCTATTACGCCAGATTGGGCAAAATAACTGAAACGTCTTCAATACTAACTGCGGTCAACCCCCAACAAGCCTTTACTACTTCCAACTTTATGCAGCCCGGGATGCAGCTTCACCATTTTGAGTTTCCTCAAAATCGTCATCCTTTACAGCAGGCCACAACGATGCCACGTTTAATTAAGTTACCACCGGACAATTGCCAAGTAATTTATCAATATCCTACACAAAATATAAATTATTTTCCAACGCCCAGAATAGAAGTTCCTGTCACAAGTCCGTCCACTTGGTCATCTGTAAATACAGTAGCTACACCGCTCAACTCACTTGATGACGAATTCAATAATTCACAAGCCTCTATTACACCACCATTACAAGAAGAGGCAAATGACTCCATAACGGAGTTTTTAGTATTTGACAAATGAAGCACTATATATATATATATATATATATATATATATATATATATATATATATATATATATATATATATATATATATATATATATATATATATATATATATATATATATATTTATAATGTGTAAATATTTATATGTAGGTAGGTATATATATTTATTTGTCTGTTCACGTGATTCTGAAGTTAAAAATAAATCCATGTGTTCGTATAAAGTTGTTTTTGAATAAAGATTTTAATAATTTTAGAATATAAAATTAAACTAATCTTTAATTTATTTTACCCACTTACCTTAAGATATTCCTCAAATAGAGCATCACAGATGGCTGCACATGTTTCTGGTCCTATGTTTCCTATTAATTGTGGAGATATTGCACAACTAAATTTTAGATTTTCATACGACCTTCCGGTAGCCAAAAACTGCAATGTGGCCACTAGGCGCTTTTCAGCACTTACAGATTCCCTCATAATTGTATTTTTTTTCTATTTGCCCAGAGACAAGTAGCAGCAGTTCACGAAATGTAGATTTGCTCATTCATAAGTAGTTTTTATAATCTTGGGGTTCATTCTGAGCAATTTCCTTTAAAAGAGGCATATGACTAAATTTATTACGTTCTAGAAGCCACTTTTTTGACCATGTACGTCGTCGTTTTCGCTCTTTCATTTTTGTTACTAAAGCTTCGTCTAGACACCAAAAGCCACCCACAAGCGCAACCGTAGTTTCTAAATTTAACGCCATAGTAATGAGGCTCGCGGAATTAAATTTTGAACTGATGTTGGCGCAGTAGAGCATGGACATGTATGGCAATCGCAAACATGCTCAGTTTGAAGTTGGGTTCGCGGATATTTCGACGAGCCGAGTATGTTCGGGCATGTATGACCGCTATAAACATAAGAAATAATGAAATGATTAATAAAACTGTAGTTAATTTATCTAAAAAAGAATTAACAGATGCTGAATGTCTTGTTCTTTCTAAAGGCTTAAATTTTGCAATTACACCCAAAACAGTTCCCAAGCTTGACATTATTTCGTGCATTGAAGAAACATGTCAAAACTTATAAATAGAACACCAAGATGAGTTTAGAATTAGAACTAAAATTGCTTTAGAAAGACCTTTTAAAATTAAACAAAATTTAACAAACATTGAACAAAAAGCATTACAATCATTGAAAAGAGACAATACCATAAAAATTATTCCTGCAGATAAAGGTAATGCAACAGTAATAATAGACTGTGATATGTATAATAGTAAAATAATGTCTCTTTTAAATGATGGTAATTTTACAAAAATAATCAATGATCCAACTGAAACCATTGAATGACAAATTTATAACATTAAAAAAAACATAAAAACAGCTTTACAGATAAAAAAAGATTTACACTTTCACCCCATAACAGTAAAACTCCACACTTTTGTGGAGTACCAAAAATACACAAACCTGATATACCATTTCGTCCTATAGTTAGTTGCATAAACTCACCTACACACCCATTAGCAAAATGTTTACTTACTATTTTAAATCCTTTAGTAAACAATACTGACTCAATACATTAAAAATTCCCAACAATTTCTAGAAAAATTAAGACACATTGACATAGACCCAAATAACACCTTGGTAAGTTTTGATGTTGTAAGTTTATTCACAAATGTTATTGTCGATAAAACATTAAATATTGTTAGAAATAAATTAGAAAATGATGTCCAACTTGGCGAAAGAACCAAACTAAACATAAATTATATTCTTGAATTATTAACTTTTTGCGTGAAAACAACATATTTCCAATATAACACTGACTTTTACAAACAAACTTCTGGCATGGCCATGGGTTCTACCTTTATCACCATTATTAAGTAATATTTTTATGAAATCATCATTATAAACCTTTAATTTGGTGGAGAGATATAGATGACATTTTTTCTATTTATCAACATGACGAAAATTGTCTAAATAATTTTTTAACACACATTAATACACAAGAATCCACTATTCATTTCACTTTAGAAATAGAACAAAACTCACAACCTCCTTTTCTTTATATTCTAATAAAAAAAGATGTAAATAACTTCAAAACCAAAATTTACAGAAAACCTACACATACAAACAGATACTTAAATTTTAACTCTAATCACCCAATAATGGTAAAGAAAGGAGTTGTAAAAATTCTTTTTGATAGAATTAAAATAATTTGTTCTAATCAAAACAAAGAAAATGAAGAAGAATTTTTAAAAGATATTTTAGTTCAAAATATTTATCCTTTTAATTTTATAAACAAATGCTGCAAAATAAACCTGTTACAAATCTATTTTTACCATATATTCCTGGCTTATCAAATAAAATTCAACAAATAGGTAACAAATTTAATATTCGCACTATCTTTAAAACACAAAACACCATTAGATCCCAAGTAACAAAAACAAAACCATACAATATAAACAAAAACACAAAAAATGTCATTTATAAGATCCCTTGTGAATGTAATAAATTTTATATAGGTAAACTTCCAGACCATTAGCCAAACGCATAAAAGAACATAGAACATATATTAGAAACACAGAATTCCACAAATCAAAAATCTGTCAACACGCATTTGATAATAACCATGTGTAGCATTAATATCTGGTAATTTAAATACTACATGGTACCCATGCTTAATGCTGAAGTAAATTCAGGTAAACTTAAAATCAATTAACACACCATACCACCCACCTTTCTGGTCTTTTTAAATACTATGCATACACCAGTCCAATAACCTATTGTCACTTATGACAAAACGTCATTAAAAAGTTCAAAAAGCTATCAGAATTTCCTAAGTTTTCAGACCTAAAATTTCTTAAAATTTAGTTTAATTTATTGTTTTTGTTTCTATCTTGATAAGAGTGGCCGTCTTGCCACCGAAACGTAGATTAATATTTGTGATTTTTTGAGTTTTTTTGGGGGTTTTCTTCTTTTTTGTTGCAGGCGATCTGCAAGTTCATAGGGGTCAATAGAGCTGGACAGGGTCAGCCCGCATACCCCGGGACCCGGACCAAGAGGGTCCCATTATCCAAAAAGTAGAAAGGCGAGTAACCCAAATAAAACAAACTAAAACATGGATCCGCCACAAATCTATAGAACATATTTATAAACTATGATGATATTATAGATGATTTTGCAATTAAAAAGTCCCGTAAAAAATGTTATTCTTGTTTCTTTGATGCCGTTTCTTAATGACTAATTTATTTTTTTAATTAAGTTTAGTTTCTTTCTTGCTACATATGAAAAATTATTATTTGAGAGGGGTACTTGGGGCGGCGGAAATAAAGTGGCCTACAGTTGTGAAAAATATAAATCCGGCACTGCTATAAAGTGTAAGATATTTTAAGATCAGCGTCTAAAGATCTACGGAGTATCCCATTTAAACAAACGTAACTTTGCTCACGCATTTACGCGACACCCTGTATACACAAAAATTTTGGTACAAAAATATTTACTTTTAACCCTACAACTTATGTAACTGTTTTTTTTTCTATACTTACATATCTAGGCAATAAAATACAATTTTTATTTAGTTCTATGTGATTACACATTAAAACATTCTTAATTTAGTTAATCTCCTAATCAAGCTGTGTTTCAAATCCCACAAAATAAGTCAAAGAATGGAAACGGAGCTAAGCAGCTTTAAGACCCTCGCCCTCATACTTTAATTATGTAAATTATTCAGTTAAATTCGAGAAGTGTTAGGAAGCCTCGCTTGATGGTCCCTTTTGTTGTTGTCTAAAGTTATTCACAGACAAACATTAAAATAATGCACTGCTTAGTTTTATACATATAATTAAGCTGGAGATACGCACCTAAGAAACAAAGCTTGTCTACCACATTTTTGGAACAAATGATCCCAGTGATTTATGTTGGTCTTTATTTAAATTAGCAAAAATAATATATCTTGGTGTCACTGGGAAATGACAACACAATTAAATTGTACGCATAATGTACAAAATTGTAATAATAGAATTATTTGTTTTTATTGCTATAAAAAGAAAAAGAAGTAAAAATACAGGTTTATTTTAACTTAAAAATTATCGATTAAACTGAACAAGACAATGGCAAAATTGGCAACAGTGTAGTTTTTCTTTTTAAAATCTGGGGCAAATTGCAATGACAGATTTCCATGGAGTTGGCTAAGGCTGCCTACATCCAACTGATTTAAAAAGGTGGTGCTTTTTTGCCCGAGACGGTACTATCAGGCACACTAAATAACTTGTAAAATTTTATTAGACAATTTGAGTTCTTGATATGTAGATTGATTTTTTTAAACTTTTTCTTTTTATTACCTGTTCCCTATCTCAATTATAAGTAAATGTGATGATGGCACAACCGGAGCTAAAATATTCAGGTAAAAAATACCACTTTTCCCCTAGGTGGAGTAGCTCTGGACATTTACCAACAAAATTTTAAATATTATTTTCAAATATATATAGGCCTAATTTATTGACATTTTTTCTAAGGATCCTTCTGCTTTTCCTCCATTAGGATTTCAATTCATATAATTAATTATTACATTTATTAACTTATATTTCAAAGCAAGATACTAACATTTCGGTTTCTGCCAACTGGAAGATCATTTGTGCACATCAATGGTGCCACATTTTTTATTATTTTTAAACACATTGGCAGTGGCGATGTATTTTTCATCGTGGCGTGTTGAAAACTAAAGAAGTAGCGTCAATATTGCCCCTACACGGTCAGAATTTCTTTAGTAAATTAACCACGCCCATAACATTAAAGTAATAATTTTAAAATTTTAAATGTATACCAGTAAACTATCAGTTCAGAAGTATTTGCCCTCACACGGTCTCCGACCTTTGCGAATAAAATAAGCAAGCAGCTAACCAGCCAGGAGCAGGCCAACTAAGCCAGGTATATAGGAACATTGATCCGGGACTGTCTCTACATAGAGTAATTATTTGCCATCTTCTGTTTATCGTTTTCTAGCTTGTGGGAAATCTAACGTTTCGACGGCTAGTGACTGGTTTTAATCTGCCTGCTTTCTGGCAATCTCTAAGCAGTAGTGATTTCATTTGGTGTAGCTATCTCACCTTATGTCTTGTTTTCCCTATTGCTCCTTTTTGGTTGTGCCTCTCACTAAGGCGTGGCTGTTCCGCAGAGCAAGTTGACCTCGTCTAAGTCTCTTCTGATGCTCCACGTTCTCAACTGCTAGCGACAGGTTCAAATTTTCCTGCTTTTTGACAAACCATAGGCAGTGGTCTTTAGTGGGTGTGGCTGTCTCACCTAGTGTCCTTGAGTTTCAAAAGCAGCTATCCAACGAGATGAGCAGGAAGAAATAATATTTGAAGCCTTAACGAAGCACTGCGTCGCTGACCACACCTCGATGCACGACCGTCTATCTAAATTTGGTTTTGCGTCCAGTGTGTCCATCTACAGGCCTTTTAAGGGTATGCTCAGCTCAAGCGGGTCCGCCATGTTAAAAAGGGGGCAGTGTGAAAGTTTCGAGCACTTTTTATAAATATGGCTGGGCAACAAGCATGATCTTCTCTAAAATTAATGCAGTTAAATAAAAAATTAATTGATGTTACTTCATTATATCATTCTACCATAGGCCACAATTGTGTTCAGTTACGGCGATGGTGGAAATAAAGCCGAAGTTAAGGGGTAAGCGGTGTTTCTCAATTACGGTCCAAGAGCGCATTATGCGGCACAATGCTCAGCATTGAGTGTTTCAACTACCGTAACGCCTCGCATAATCCAGCGTTGGATAACTTTTTTGCTCTTTGAGAGAGCAAATCCGACGCTAGATTATGCAAGGCATTGCGGTAGTTAAAATACTCAATGTTGAGCATTGTGCCGCATAATGCGCTTCTGTGCCGTAATTGAAAAACGCCCCAGGATATTCGCGAAATGCCCTGAAGGAGGCGACACTATGATCAACCTTCGGCATTCAAAACTCAGTGAACAACAAAGCAAATTTGCATGCCACGTTAGACAATGTTTATAGAAATGTTAATGTTTTAATGAAATACTATACTTCTTATGTGTAGTTTTCCCTCTTAATTGTGTTGTTGTGAATTTCAATTGTTAATTAATATAAGTTTTTAGTATATAATTAGCCATTTTTAAATATTAAAAAAAAAATGAAATTAAGGTTATAATTTCAAAAAAATTTGGTTTAATAAAAGTGATAAAATAAGTAGGATAAGTAAGGCAAAAAATTTTTTTGGACAAATTTTAAAGTGCTTTCGCTTACTTATTTTTAATGAGTTTTCGACAATTATTAAATTGTTTTATTGCTCATTTTTTTATAAACATAGTCACTGCTCATGCATTTGTAAATAAAGTGCCGGAAAAACACGGCGAAAGTTGGTGTATGCGCACAAAAAATGTTCAACTATTATTATATATATATATATATATATATATATATATATATATATATATATATATATATATATATATATATATTATATATATATATATATATATATATATATATATATATATATATATATATATATATATATATTTTAAATATATATATATATATATATATATATATATATATATATATATATATATATATATATATATATATATATATATATATATATATATATATATATATATATATATATATATATATATATATATATATATATATATATATATATATATATATATATATATATATATATATATATATATATATATATATATATATATATATATATATATATATATATATATATATATATATATATATATATATATATATATTTAAAATTATTAATAATTAATTTAATTAATATATATATAATATATATATATATATTTATAAAATTATTATATATTTTAAAATTAAAATATTTAAATATATATATATTTTTTTATTTTATAATTTTAAAAAAATATTAAATTTTATTTTAAAAAAAAATATTTTATAATAATTATATTATATATATATTATTATTATATTTGAATAAATATATAATTTATATTAATAATAATACTATATATATTTATACTTATATAGTTATATATATTATATATTTATATATATTATTATATATATATATTTATATCTTAATATATTATATATATATATTATATAATATATATATATATATATATATATAAATAATAATATATATATAATATATTTAGAACTATTAAATAGATCAAGTCACTCAAATATTAGAATAATTACTATAGCTTTAGCGTCTGATGTATTTGTGTTTAAGATATTTAAATTATAGTTGTTGCTTTTGCATCTCTCGTCTGCGTCTATTTGAATTCTTGGAAAAGAGAATTCTCGAATGTTTAATTTTAAAAAAGCAGCGTAATTTTGGATCAGGATTGGATTTTTATTTTATCTATTTTGTTCGAATAAGATGTTAATTTATTTAAGGTAAACATGACCAATATCTATTTACTGTTTTTACTGTAATTAATAGTTTTATTTATTTGTGTTTTCTGTACCGTCTTGAACCCTGGAAAAACATTTCTCCACTGCTTAAAAGCTATTCCAAAGGCATAGTTTACCCTTTACCACTTTAAATAACTAAAAGTGGCGCCCAAAAATAATACGAAAAACGCCAGGTAACAGTAATTTTCCGACACTGCGAAAAAACCATTACAATAAATGTGCAATTCATCTTGAGATCCATTTTAAAATGAAGCTAGAAAAAAATAAAAACACTTTTTCAATATTTTGGCTTTTCTCATATATCTTTGAAAATACTAGGAATTTTAAAAGTTTCTAAACAGCATATGTTAGTCACCTAAATAAGTAACTTTGCCCCAGTTTAACCATCTTTATGTCTCCTGTTATTTTCGAGATTCCAGTGGTAAAGGTCAAATTTAAATTACCCTGTATAACAGTTAGTACGACTTTCTTTACAAAAAAATAGTCCAGTCACTGGGGAGGAAAATACGTCATTAACTCCGAATTCTTTATAACTGCATAGATTATTCTAAAAATTTGAGATTAGGCTTATCTTACCCTTCACTTTAAAAGTCACATACGCTCTAGGTGCGCTTTTTGTTTTTAAGGGGTAAAAACTAGCCTTTATTGAAAAACAATGAAAAAACTCGAATTTAATCATTGTATTCATTTAAATCTTGTTTATTTATATGTCTTCAATATTGTTTAGTGTTCTTCAACATAAAAATTAATTATTCACAATTTTTAACCCTTTGAAACCTCTAAAAAAACTAATACTCCTTATAAAAATAACATGAAAAAAAGTTTTAGCCCCTTAAAACATTTCAATTATGTATATAAATAAAAATATTTATTAATATCCTGCTTATATAATAATTTTTTATTAACAAGAACCTTTCAACCCTTAAAACATTCCCTTTTAATAAAAATGAATTAAAAAATATTTGTAACGATTTAAAACATTTTTAATGTTGATATTTTTTTTTACAAAAAATTATTTCTTGCTATAGAATATCTTTTTTTATGATGATTGCAATAATTCAATCCTTAAAACCACTCCTTTTTGCCAAATTGAATTTTAGAATATATTTTACGATTTTAAACATCTTTAGTGTGCGTTATTTTTAGAAAAAAATCATTTTTACTTATACAATATCTATTACGATAATTGCAATATTTCAACGCTTACAACTACCCCTTTTTACTAAGATGAATTTAAAAATATATTTTATTATTTAAAAAAAAATAATTTTGATTCGTTTTAAACAAAAATTTATTTTTTGCTGTAGAATATCTTTTTACCATTATTGCAATATTTTAACCCTTAAAACCACTCCTTTTTGCTAAAATGAATTTTAAAATATATTTTACGATTTAAACATTTTTAGTGTTAATTCGTTTCAAACAAAAAATATTTCTTGCTGTAGAATATTTTCTTATTATTATTGCAATATTTCAACCTTTAAAACCACTCCTTTTTGCCAAAATAAATTTTTAAATATAATATACGATTTAAAACATTTTTAGTGTGTATTTAAAAAAAAATACCTATATAATAACTTTTTATTATAATTGTAACGTTTTAACCTTTATAACTACCCCTTTTAACAAAAATAAATTAAAAAATATTCATACAAGTGCTCCAAAATAAGTAATTTTTTGATATTCCAAAATTTATTTTAAAAAGTGCTATTAGTTTTTTTAGAATAACTTTGTTAATTTTAATGCTACGACATCTATCCAAAAACCATTCTAAAGAAAATTTAATGAACTTTAAGGCTATGACTGTAGGAATACTCTAAAGTCCTTTATATTTAAACAGTTAAGGGTCAAAGGGTCGGAGACAGGTGGTCCATGCGCTATAAAACAAAATTCAACCAGCTATATCTCCGTTATTTTTTAAGCTACAGCAAAAATAAAAAAACAAAATTGTAATTAAGAAAAAACCTCCTTTCTGGACTTTATCATTTTTTACGTTGCTTTTATAGTTTTCGAGTTATTTAATTCAAAAAAAATATTTTTGTAAAAAATAATATATTTTAATCATAGACATTTTAATGTGACTGAAATTTCAGATTTTATGAATACCAGCAAAATGAAGTGTATTGTTAAAGAAATATAATTAATTTTAATCCTAACAAACATGACGTTAGTTTTAATGCGTTTTTTTACAAAAAGTCGAGAAGTCCATCCTTTTTATGCTAGTATCTCACGTAAATTTTATGCGAAAGACTTTTACTAATACTTATTTAAAAGGTCTATTTAAACTCCTTAAAAAGTGTTCAACGAGTTTTTTTTAAATGTACTCGTTTGTCGCTATTTGACGCGAAATATTTGGGTTCAAGGATACAATGAAAATTTTTTTGCTTCTCAGTTTACATTTTACTTACAACATTCATAAAATAAACAAATCACTTTTGTTTAGTAAAACCCTTAGTTTTGGAGTTATTAATAAAAAACTGTTCAAAAATCCATTTTTTTTTATCGAAAAATCCAACTTTTCAGCAGCGAATAACTCGGAAAGTATGAAAATGTATCTACTTGCTTGAATTTTTCCATCAAATTTCAAAGTTATTTTAGTGAAAAATACACCCCATTAAAGTATTGCACCGGTGCAGGCATATCGGCACTATGTGACTTTTGTTCCTGAAGTACTTTGTTATCAACACAAAAAATTTCAAATAAAGGTATAAAGAATTTGGGGCAAAACCCTCCAGTGACTGGACTAAAAACTACAGCTGATATTTTTTAATTTGTCCTACTGAAGTTTCGACTTTACCTTTTTTTTTCTCTAAAGTATCCATACTATGGAACCTCCTAGCTGCAGAGGTCTTTTTTCCCTCTAGATCTTTAAATATTTAAATCCCGTGTTACTAAACTTCCCCTTTGTTCACTAAAGACTCTTTCAGTTCTTGGGCTTTAACCCTTTGTAGACAGTCCTAAAAAATACTTTATTAATTTAAATAATGTAGATTAAAGTTGTAACCCCATTTGCTGGTATATGTTTAAAACAATGAAACAAACAAGTTGGTTTATTCATTTTAGAATTTTAGTATATTGATATTTTAAAATACAAGTATAGTACAAATAAAAGTGGAATTAAAATTAACCTTTACGTTTATTATAAAATTTGCTAACTTTACTTGTTACTTTATTAACGTGATTACATAGTTAGATCACTTACGTAAAACTACCTGCCAACACATTAAAGTTTCGAAAGGTGTATCGAATATATAATGAGTCACGCTAACACATCGTTATATTAGGCTTGCCTTCTCCTTATTTAATTAAAACTATAGAGTTTGGTTATTAAATTTTAAGTATCAGGAAATAACAAAGTATGTTTTGCTTGCGTAGTAAATAAATTAAATTAATATTCAAATATTTAAATTTTCTTTATCTTAAAAATAATAAATTTGTAATTTATAAAGCGCTCTTACTGAGTATTATTTAAAATAATTAGGCTGAATAGCTTTAACTATAATTTTAAATACATAAAATAATTATAAACTTTAAAACAAAACCAGAAAAAGCTGTTTCAAAGTTTTATAAAAATTTCTTAAATAATTTAAAAATGTTGTTGTCGAAAAATGTACAGCCTAAATATTCACTGATAATATCACAAGAGCTTAAATTATTTCCGGAAATTTTCTTAAGGGCACGAATATTTTGAAAATTATACCGAGTCGCGAAGCGACGAGGGATAATTTTCTTAAAATATTCGTGCCCGAAAGAAAATTTTCAGGAATAATTTAAGCTTGCCTGGTATTCGGTAAGAAAATTTCACACCATAATTTGGAAAAAAAATATTAATCCAATCTGACATTTTAAATTAATTTCACTGCTTGTTAAGTTGGCCAGGGTATTGTTGTTTTTGACATGTTGATTTGTCATTTTTGTTTAACCAGTTCTGTCACAAAGCTTAATTATTACTAGTTTAAAACGTCTGTACTTTGAGTTTAATAAGTGTATAGCGAAATGTCGCGATTTGGTAATTAACAAGTAATTAGACAAGAAATTCAAAATATAACACCAGATAACACCCGAAAACCAAAATCAAGTGTTTGGAAACAGTTTGTTGAATTTTGTGACGAAAAGTTGTTTAATATTCATGAGTGTATGAGTGAAGTATAGCTTGCTACTATACTGGAGGACTACGCATTTAATATGAAAAAGAAAAAATTTGAAGATTATAAGGAAAGTGTGGTCAAAGTGTTGTGGAACTCTACTGCTAAGCAGTTACAAGAATTTTATTACGAAAAATATAAAATAAAATTCAATCCGTTTTCTGATGTGGAATTTGCGACCGCCAGAGCTGCACGCGATGCTAAGCGCAAAAAATTACAGAGAGACCCATTAAAAAGAAAAGCGAGTGCTGCAGCCTTAACCAGTGACGAATACAAAAGAATTATTAAAATGTGGGATGAAAATACTCCAGATGGATTACAGCATAAATTTTTTCACATAGTTTCACATGAGCTGGCATGGAGAGGAGGAAAAGGATATTCTGCGTCTATCCAATACTTCAAAGAAGAAACTGATAATTTCGGAAACCCAAAAGATCGAATAGAATATAATCCAATATTCTCTAAAACCACACAAGGTGGTTCTAAAAAACTGTCGGATAGTAAATGGTTGATTACAAATTTCGACAATCCACAAATGTGTCCGGTTCGTTTGTTTAAGAAGTTAATGGAAAAAAGGGGCAATCTTATTTAGACCGACAGATTATTTTTAACACCAAATCCGTACTGGAGTCAACCCAATTCGAAAGGATGGTACAAGAATAGCCCAGTTGGTAAGAACATTGTATCTTCATGGTTTAAATCAGCAGCCTCTGATATAGGAATTAACACTAAAAAAGTAAAAATAACTAATCATTCGGTCAGAGCAACAGCTGTTTCGAATTTGGCCAAGGAAGGAGTTGGTAAACAACAGCTCATTAAAATTACTGGACACAGTAATACTCAGTCAATCAAACCTTACTTACAATTGGACGTTGAACATCATCATCAGATGATTAAATCTATAAGGAGAACTTCATCCTCTAGCAATTTTAATCATGACCGGAGCACAATGCAAAATAAAACAGAAAGTACCCAGATTCAAACCACCAATTTAAGCCAGCCCACAAACATTTATAATAACTGTGTTTTTAATATTAATAAAACCTATAATAATTAAATTTATTTCGTTATTATTTTGCTTTTTATTCGATATCATTAGAGATTTGCTAATGAAGATATTAGTTCAACATGAAATAAATTCTAAAAAAATCATATAGGTAAGTATATCCACCATATTTCGTTAAATAAAAAAAAATACCAATTTTAGTTAAACCAAATACTGAAACTCAGATGGGTACTAGCTCAGTCTATTGCCATTTGGTAATTTTAGTTAACTAAAGGTGGTAGAAATATATTTTTTACAAGTAACATGACGCAATTTTGAAGAAATTCGTATGTACGTATATCCACCATATTACGTTAAATAAAAAATATTACCAACTTTAGTTACACCAAATGCTAAAACTCAGATGGATATTAGTTCAGTCTATCGCCCTTTCATAATTTTAGGTCACTAAAGGTGGTAGAAATGTATTTTTTGTTAAAGTAATCCATAACACTTCCAATGTAAAAAATATAATAATAATATGGTTTGTTGCAGTAGGTGGCCGTGATATAGGCGGCCATGCTTTTAATAGATGAGGTTTATATTGGTAAATTACATTAAGTTACTGTATAGTAAACCAGCAAACAAAGATATTTTTATGTAAAACATTTCTTGTAAGCATTTGCGTTAAACAATTTAAGAAACATGAAATGCTTTGAAAAGTACAATTTATGTAAATACTGCAGTTGAGTTAAGTGCAAATATGTCATCCAAAATTAATATATTTAACGAATTTAATGGAAGATTGCGACCAGGAAGCGTTAGAGTCGAATGGTTTGTTTACGAAAATCCAAGAAAGTCTGCTGCAGATGTCAAGTAAATATGGCCTTTTGCGTAAAAGAGATTTGAACAAAATTGTTTCAAAATATTACATATATGTCTTAAAACACAGACATCTAATTAATTCGTCACCTCACCATTAAGAAGAGAGGATGGGTTAGAATTCAAGCAACATTTAAATCTTACTATGTTTGTAGATCCTACGTTTTTTGAAATATAAATTGTTAATGCATAATAATTAAACAAATTTGTGTTTTCTGTTTAATGAAACTTTATAGTGAATAATAAATAATAATGTTCATTCTTATATAAATTTTGCATTATTCACAGGTATATTTACATTATTTAATGGTTGTAGATCATATCTTTACCTTTTTAGCTGTCAAAAAATTTCCAGTTAAATATCGTGGCGCCACAAAAAAATTTCCGGAATTTTTTTTAGTGGCCATGGTACTAGTCGAAATTAAGGCATCTTATTGGTTAAAAAGTAGAGGTGTGAAATTTTCAACAAAACAAAAAGGTTGCGTTGGTTCTATATTTATTTACACAAACATATTATAAGTATTTAAAAACGTACAGGGTCTTTGATTATATTTACATGGCATCTGGAGCCTTTATTTTTGAAAATAGAAAAATATATATACAAATTTCAGGTTTTTTCCATATTGTCTTTTAAAATTATTAGTAATAAATATCGCATTAAAAAAATGAAAAAAATTGAGCAACTTCAACTTTTTTTAATGAAAAACCATATATTATGAACTACAACAAAAGATCATTTTTTTCTGATTTCAAGTATACCTACAGTTTTTGAGATATTTTAGCCTAAATTATGAAATAAATTTAAAAAAAACTTCATATTAGTGTAAAGAAAGCTATGGAAACAATAAAATTGTTATAATAAATTTGACGTTTCGATATTGTAAAAAGTTAAAGTATATTATTTTATCTATTAAAAATAATTTTCTTGTCGATGAAATATTTAGAAGAACAAAAAAATCGCTATTATGCGTCTTTTTAATGGCAACAATAATAATTTGACCACAGTGCAAAGGGAATATCATTTATAATATCCTTAACAAAGAGAACCAACTATAGACATTATTAAATACAGATTAAGATAGTTTAGTAACCGAAAAAGCTAAAAAATAAAGAAAAGGACTGTAGCACGAAATGAAAACGAAGAATTGGTTATACTTTTTTTATTGAACTAGCACTAACGTCTTTAATAATTTTAAAAAATCCTAAAATACCAATCTTGGATGCGGGATTTAAACTTAATAAAACAGATTACACAACGGTTTCCATAAAAACAGTATGCTAAACGTGCAAAGGAAACTAGCCCATTTTTGATAAAGGCACAATAAAGTACACGAAGCAAATAATTTATTAACCAACAAAAATGGCAAATATGGTAAATTTAAACTAAGGTCAAAAGTCTAATTGCCAATTCCAGGGAATACCTTTTGGGTTTTTAACTTATTTTTACCCTGGTTTTAAATTGAAAAGAAACTTTTTTTGCTCCGTATGCATATCCTTATATTAAAATATATTATTTGTGACATACGCAATTAAATTATTTAATGTCCGACTGGTATATTATTTGACAAATAATAATATTATGTCAAAGTCAGTTAAATACGAAATATTACCCTAGGGCGTTAAAAAAAATAAAGCCCCAGGGCCTACAAATTTACCAATAAATAAACAATAAATTATCTTCATTTTAGCATTTATTACCAAAATACATACTTACAAAATATACTTATCATAATAAAAATTATTTTTTAAAGTAAAACGTACAATTTTCAAACTGACCGGAAAATTCCACATTTCCATATCCCACCGCAGTTGCTGTGTTACTTGAAGTAATACTTTTCCCAACTACAAGGGAAGCATTAGCCACTTTGGAGCTTTCACTATCATCCACGTACCCTCGTGCTACCGCACACAGAAAACGCTTTCATAGTATGAATGGGATACACATTGAGTCAATGGGGTACTGTATTTGCAATACCTGAATGACATTTGTGATTAAATAAATGAATATCTTACTTTTATTTGTGCATATCTTATTGAAATTAGTTCAAACATAAGAGTAAATTGTGATCTTATTTAAACATTATCAAAACGTAAAAACATTAGAAATTATTAAATTTCATTGGTTTTTAATGAATGGCTATGTTATATGCAATGAAAAGTCCGATTCATTAAAATAGATATAATCTGGAGCAAATAGTAGGTGTATACTACATTAATATGAACTCTATTAAAAACAAATCTAATATGTTTTGTGACAAAAATTATAATTATTTATCTTGAAGTAGAGTCTCATTTAAACAACCTTAACCCACAGTTGATTTAATTTGATGTAGTATTTATTGTAATAGAATACTTTAATTGTTTAAATACGAGTGTTTTATTGACTAAATATTAATTTTTACTACATTTAATAGGGTTTTAAAATCGAATTCCGGAAACTGTTTCTAAAAGTCTTGCGTCCAAAGGTTTTCTGCCCCATAAAATGAACTTCTGTTATGTTTTCGGTGGGGACAATTACGTACTCATTGGTGACGTCATCTTAGGAAGTTGCTGAGCTTGTAAATGCCAAGGGACTTGCTGACCTTAGGCCTACAGTACTTTATGTACCTGGAGCCTTTGCCACAGAATAAGGGATCTCTGTCACAGTACACGGGGTCTCTGCTACAGTGCAGGGAGTCTTGGCTACATGCATGTCCTAAAACGAAATAGACTTTTTAAGCTGTTTGATTAGGACCAACATTAGCCTCTCATCATACAGGTTTTTAAAAATAAATTGGACCATCCTGTATAATAAGTAAAACACTTACCGTTAAACCAAATGTTAAATCATCCGCAGGTACCTCCAAAAGCACATGTATCGAGATCTGATGTATTTTCTTTTTCCTCCTAAATGTATTTTTTTAAACAATCCTTAAAATGTATTTGCAAGTCACTTGATGGAATTACAATGTCTAATTCTTTCCCATTTAGATTTATCCCTCTATCTGAAAATAGAATAATTACATTAAAATAGCCTTGCACCACATGGGAAACATTTTTAGTATTGATTTCCAAAAAAAAAGTTTCTTGATGGTACTTGTCTATACCCTAACCCAGCTCATCCATCATAATAAAGACTTTTTTTAAATAAAAGTAGAAAAAACCCTTATTTCTGAAAATTTGTATACAAATATATCAAATCGTTTAGATAGCCATCGAGATAGCTAGAATGCCACCATGGCGCCATGATAAATTTTCGGTATTCTATACAACAAAACATAGGAAAAAATACCGTAAAATTTAACTTACCTGCAAATATTTGTATCAAGGAGTTCAACCCCCAGGAAACCAGCAAGTTATTCATTTTATTAATAGGTATTCTTACTAGAGACAGAATAACTAGGGTCTACACAAGCATTGACATTTAACCATTGATTTGAACCCTGAACCTGTTGTCGTTCAGTTCACCAAGCGCCGAAGTTGCCGAATACCGATATAATGGTGGGACGTTGTTTTTAATTTTAGCTATCGTTAAATTAAATATACGCCGCATTGAAATAATGGACACGATATTGTGCCAATCACAGTACTGTTTAAGGCGAAGAGAATATTGGTATTCACCGTACGACACTTTTAATTTAACCCAAGTTAAGTTTCCATTGCAGAAAAAATTGAAAATTTTTCCTGGATTACATAAGCTTTAAACAAAATAATTTCTGTGATTTTCAAGGAAGTACAGATTTTCCTTAGTTTTAAATATATAGAATCATTTACATAATAACAAGATATTTTAACTTAATACTATTTTAATATGGTCTGAATATAATACTTGTAATAGCATCAATTATTTCTCCTCAATTGTCCCAAACATAATTAATTAAATAAACTTTAACTTTTATTGGATAAATAAAAAATCAAACAATCAAAGCCTTGTTATTCAATATATTATAGTGTTTTTTCTGTACAAAGAACTCTTCCAGCCTCCTAACCTCATTAAGCTCTCGGAACTACCTCCCGCATCAGAATGAATTGTTGCCGCTGTAGGTCATAAACAATGACCTGTGTACGCCTTAGCATCAGATAAACTTAAATATGTAGCAATCTTAAAGGGTGTATTTCCAAATGTATTTTCACCTATAGGCTGCACAGTACATCGTTCATCACAATAGCACAAAAAAAACCTATCAATAGGTGCACTTTTAGGTCGCAAAGACACATAGTGCCGAATTAACTTTGTTGCGCACATTTCACTGTCATCAATAACCAAAAAGGTCCTTGCTTGCCCATTTTTACTTTGTGGAATGTCAATAAATATATGCTGACCCATATCACGCACATCGGAAAACTTTATTTTCACAAGCTCCGAATACACCTATCACTAATGCAACTTTATCTGCCAAATATTTTTCAGTCGGCGCTTCTTTCAAAAAAGTTATAACTTGTTCGCGAGTCAGAACCTTCGACTTTTTAAACAATTACGTTTCGACAATTTTTTCAGGTAAATGCTAGTACTTGATTTGGTTTAAACTAATACATTCAAAATTCATTCAAATTTTTCTCATATAAAGAATATTTAGTGGAACATTAAACTTTGAAGGCACCACGGGTATTAAGGATAATAACGCTTTCGGTCAACGTATATCCCTCGGGCCAAAGGCCCTCGGAAACACATCATAGACCTCAAGCGTTATTATCCTTCTAATACCCTTGATACTTTACTAACTATAAATGCTTTAAATCAATTTAGTCCTGTTAATTCGTAGAACTGACCCAACCAAAAATAAAGTCTTTTAATAAATTTTTTTTATTATTGGATCGGAGTTTGTAAGGCCTAAAAAATTTTTCGATTTGTTGATTTGACGGCGAGCATCAAATGCCGCGGGCGCCTATTATGACTGGTGCGCTAGTGATGTTCTTACTAGGTTATAATTTCTGTATTGCATGAAAAAAGTTTAGTTTCGAGTATATTGCAACTTCTTGGTACCAGTCAAACGAAGGGAATCGAAACCTTTTCAGGAAACGGCTACGTCGCAGACGACAATGGCGTCGTCCTTAGCAAGGATTAGGTCAGCAATATGCCAGTCTTTTTGCCGGGTTGTGTCGGCGAATTGATCTGCTGCGTGCAACCCAACACTTTTGCAAGAGGTGTGTCAGTGATTTGATTCGTTTGCAACCATTCCTACACAGGGCCTTATTAGGTTGATTCGAAGAAACTTCCTTTGTTGGTAAAAGGTTGTATTGCAACTGTGTCTCGTTACAATAGTCTCTTTCTAACCAGAACGGCTATGGGTTATAAATTAACGCGCTATTAGAGCTACAAGCTGCCCACTATCTGGTATAACCCCTTTTTAGTTCTTCTGCCCATCCCTTTTTATTCCTCTACTTAAAAATCCCTTGTCCCCACACCACTTTCGTAGCATTGTCCTAAGCACAGAGGAAAAAAATTTGGGGCGCCTTCGCGAAACACGGCAAAAAGTGTCAGTAAAGCAATCTAGTAGAGTTTAGGTGAACCTATCTCCGACTATGTCTGGTAGCTGGTATCTGGCTTTATGCGAAGTCTCCACTGACCATTCCTAGGTGCTGGTGGGGTTTGCAAGCCCAGCTCTACAAGGCCGAGATCACAGTCTTTTACAGGCAACCAAGACCCAATACAGGTTGTATCCCTCCTTAGTGGGCGGACACAACGGAGCGCCGACCATCGCTCCGACCATAGCATCGCACCATAGCTCCGCTCACCATAAAAAATAAATACACAGTATTAGATCTGTGTGGTCACATCGGAGCGCCGACCATCGCTCCGCGCATAGGACGGAGCTAAGGCCTGGTACATCGTGCCAGGGTAAAAATCGAGCTTAGTATTTTTTAGACCCTCGACCAGGGTACGTCGCATTGAATCGCCGCCGCCGCTACCATGGATAAAGAAAAGTTAATCGGGCTTGTGTTTGTTCGAGAGCCTATTTGGAACAAAAGAGACAAAAATCATCATAACTGCATAATTCTAAATAAATTGTGGAAGGAAATAGCAAATGAGTGTGTTGTGCCAGGTAAGTTAAACAATTTTATTTAAATATAACAATTTATTATTTAGTTCTGTTGCATAAAATAAGTTTTAAAATTTTCTCGTACAAATTTTGCCTCGTCGTTTAACCTTCCACCAGCTTGTCGTTGTTCGTTATTTTGACCGTGTTTTCCAAACGTAAAATCTAGTAGGTTGTGTTTCATGCCTTCCATATCAATTATTATATTATGTAAAATACAAATGGCTTTGACAATTTTGTCTGCTAGTGTGACATCTGTCTGAATGGGTTTATCTAAAATTTGCCATTTCGCACGTAGAATACCAAAGGCACATTCTACGGTGCGTCTTGCACGAGATAAACGTTTATTAAAATTTTCTGTTTCTGTGCTTAAATTGTTTTTACTATAGGGTTTAAGTAAATTTTTCATTAATGGGTAAGCTTCGTCACCAATCATAACATATGGCATAACTAAATTTGAGCCTGGAAGTGGACTACTGTCTGGTAAATCAAGAGTGCCTTGCGAGAGCTTTTTGTATAATGGGAAGCTTTAAATGTACCACCGTCACTTTGCTTACCATATCCTCCGACATCAATATTTACAAACCTGTAGTTTGCGTCTACTAAAGCTTGAAGTACGATGGAAAAATATCCCTTGTAGTTGAAAAACATTGAACCAGAGTTACTGGGACATCGCAAACGGATATGTTTTCCATCAAGTGCTCCCACGCAGTTGGGGAAATTCCAAATTTTATAGAAATCGTCAGCAATTCTTTTGAAATCATCCTGCGTGGGAACTGGCATATGTGTTTTAAAAAAGACGTCCCATAAAAATGCCGTAACTTCCATAACAATATTTCTGATTGTGCTTTTTCCCATTTGAAATGAAAACGCTAAGCTTCTGAATGAAATGCCGGTGGAAAGAAACCTAAAAATAAAGCAGTAAAAATAAATAATATACCTACAGTAAAATTGTTGAGGCTTTCGCGGCCAGTGTTTAAACTAAAAGTGTTTTTAGTCGGGATTAAACGCCGTCTTTGAGTGGAATTTCTTCATTTCCAGAAGGAAGGAATTCCACTTAACGACGGCTTTTAAGCCCGAATAGAAACACTTTTAGTTTACACCTACAGTGTCAGCAAAAAGTCTTCATTAAAATATTAATAACTCTTTTAGTTTATTATTAATCTGTTAGATAATTTGCATTTTTAAATACCCGTAAAAATTATTTTTTTTTTAGTGGCCACTGCAAAAGCGACATGGAAGAGACTGAGACAAACTTTTATAAAAAAACTGTCAGAAGAACCATTGAAAAGGTCTGGTGCAGGGGCAGATGATGATGAAAAAGACAAATGGGCATTTTTTGATTCTCTTTTCTTTTTAAAAGACACTTGTACCCCTCGGGCAACGGAAGGAAATTTTTCTATTGCAGATAATGCCAACAATACCTTGTCGGGCGACGGCAGTAATTTGAGCGACGCCTCCGCGGATCTTGACGCCGACGTTGGTGATGACAGCTCATCGCAACTTTCAGTTTCCGAGCCCGCTTCCGATTCCAGACCAGCATCGACGATGAGTACATCAACACCGATATTTAAAAAGGCTAAAGTTCAAAGAATCTCGAGCAAAAGAGATGTACTGGGTGAATCACTTATTCGAGTAGAAGAGGAAAAAATGGAATATCTAAAGAGAAAAGAAGAATATCGACAGAAAAGACAGGAAATGGCTGAAGAAAATACAAGTAGAAAAGAAATAGATGAAGACGAGTCATTTTTTAATAGCATTTTGCCACATGTAAAAACATTTGATGCAAGTTCCAAAATCCAATTTCGAATAAGTGTGCTTCAACTTGTACAGAAATACCTACCACAAACACAAAAAAACAATTTCAACAAAATATACTTCCAACATCAAGTAATTCATCAACTCATTCCGCTTATTTTTCACAAAATAAATACTACAACTCTGACAACCCAGTAATATTCCCAGCACAGTACACTAATCCTAGTCCTAATAATGATTTTGAAAATTAAAACGTTAATTTTCATATATTCGTATTAGAAAAAACGTTTAAAGTTTTATTTCATATTAAATATGTTTAACGTTCAGTTTTATATGTATTTAATAAAATGTTTTCGTTAAGTTTCATATACATGTATTTAAAAAAATGTTTAAAGTTAAGCTGCATATTCTAGGTATTTAAATAAAGACTTTTCAAACTTACCTTAAAGTTACCATGAGTCTTTCTTCAGATCCAATTGGTTGACGATGGCAATTCTGGTAATTTTTCTTTAGTTTATCTCCAAATTCGTTTAAAATATAATCAAAAGTTTCTATTTTCATTCTCATGTAGTCAAAAAAACGGACAGGATCTTTTCGTAAATCTTTATATAGATGATGAAATTCTCCATACGACATGCGTTTTTTGTTTAGGGGATGTATTTTCGTATTTTGATACCTTTTATATAGGTACAACTTTTTAGCACTAGAACTCAGAATAATACCTTCTTTATCTGATGAAGAGGATGTCGAGAAATCCATGTTTATGAGACGGTCGTTCACGCCAAACTTGTGCAAAAATGCGATGCTACGAGCCTCGATGTGACCACTGATGCGCGTGGGTCGGAGCGAGGGTCGAGGGTGCTTTGCTATGGTCGAGGATCAATGGTCCCCGTTGTGTCCGTACCCTTAGAGCCAGTATGCGGTTACAAGGCCAACACAACCCAAAAATGTGCCCATTCCGTGCACTTGCGTCCATGATTAAAAGTGCAGAATTCGGCGACCTAAATGTTGTTGCTAAAAGTTTAACCGAAAAACAAAAAGCAAACTAAGCTGAAGGCTAAAAAGTTGCTAAAATCTGAAAGGCGAAAGACTTATTTGCATTAAAGTGTGTCCATTGTTTTAAGTAAAAAGCAGATTGTACCGCTCGATAATAGTCCTCTGATAAAAATTTTCGTCATTTTAGCTGCATGATACTCCCTAAATCAATGCGTTCCACTTTAACCCGAATTTAATTCCTTCTTAGTTACCCGTTTGATCCATCATGTTCTTCACACCACCCTTCCCGGTTTCTTTTTAGCTCTATGATAGAAGCCTTCTTTAAGATATCCCCCATTCTTAAACCATTATTCCTGTGAAATTGAATCATTAAAACATGTTTCCTTAAAATGATTATTTCCAAACTCTGGAAGATAAAAATTCACCAATAGCTTATGAAGTACGAACCCAACTCTCATGTGTGTATATAAATTATTAAAATGAAAAAAAACTTTCTAATAAATAAAGCAAATACTTTTACCAATTTAACAAATGTCGGTGTCACGCCCATTATCAATAACTAAATTGCCCTATCTCGACCGTCCAAAAAATTGTTAAAAAATCTTATAACAGAGACCCTAGGTTAAAAAAAAAATTGTTATGGTGCTTTTTACCCATTTTGTTTTTCAATTTAGTAAAAACTATTAAAAGTACCAACAGACGCCAAAAAAAGATTTCAAGGTGTGTAAAAATTTTACGCCGATCTGGACTTTTTATTTTATGGTAGGTTACAAAAATTACTCAACAAATTTTTATTTCTGGTAAGTGACTTATGGAAGTCTTTTTGTTTATTTGAAGACATTAAGCCATTAGTATTTTTAAAGCAATTTTCTGGTAAAGGTTATACGACATAACCAAAACGTCAAAATAATATTACAATTTTTAACGTCAGCCTAAAATTTGCTAAGGTCAAATATGCAGGTAAATGTCTGGACTATTTATAATTCTTAAAAGACATAAAGAAATTAATTAACATAAATTTTTCTTTTTATCCATAAAAGAAGAACTAAAAATTATTTAACGATCTTTGCTTTGATAATATTTTTATGTAAATCAGTTTCAATTTTCAGGCGTCATGAAAAGCAAGCTCTCAATGCGGAATCGTTTGTTTTAGAGCTATCAACGTTACGTTATAGATTTTCTTGCAACTTTCTTTTAGACGTGATATAATTTTGTTAAAGTTTTAATTTTAAAAAGCTATGCATTTTAAAAATTAAAAATAAAAAAAAATACTGTTATTTTACCATCTGTGTTTTTTGTATGTGTGCTGTATAAAATTAACCTAAAATTTTACGTATAATTAACAAACAAAATTTAAATAAAAATTTCTGATAAAAAAAATTAGGTATATATATTTTTTTGTGTGGTATTTTAATTATTAAATATTTGCATGTGAACGATCCGGTAACGAAATGTAAGAATGAAATACAAGCCACTAACACTTGTAAAGGGTCAAATAAAATTATAACATTAGCTTTTTTTTATTAGCGTAAATACATTTTTCCCAATAAAAGAATTTATAACCACTGTCAGCATGCTTAAATTAAAAATTCAAATATTGGGTACACAATATTAAAACACTAAGTATACAGTGGACAAGCAAGGACAGATAATATGGTAATATACACGTCTGGCAAACAAATTTCTTAGGTGCGGAGATTTTAAGTGCGAAAAAAGGAGATGTCAATTTAATAGGCAAAGACTTGAGCAAAATAAAGACAGACAAAAAACGTGTAGCGACTGATTCCCTTTCTATCGATCCAATAAAAAGAGGGGAATGCTTCGGCCGGCCTACGACAACACACACACACACACATCCACTCAGTGATGCCAGATCTCACGATTATTCGTAAGATTACACGATTTTGGTTCCGAATTTACGATCTTACGAACAAGGTAGCAATTCTAACGATTTTTACATAAATCATTTTAAAATAAAATATTCGTCCCCGTTGTGAATGATAACAATGACATATCAAAAGAAATGACCGGAGAATCCCCGTCGCTTACAAGCGGTTATCGAACAGAACGACATGGAATTTCCCGTTGATTGCAGGTAAAAGTCACTTACAATTTATTTGTTTGCATTTTTACGCAGTCCTGTCTCGTATCGGAAATACACAAGTTAAAACCATCAAACTATTTTATTTAGAAAAAGTTTAATTGGCGACAAAATTTGTTATGATTTTTCTATCAATAACAACATGATACGAAAGTTAGGTAGTAGTGACATATTATATAGCAATAAAAATGATAATTCTGACTCAAAGGATTCTGAGCACTTAGCCTAATGTAATAGTGCCTATTGCCTAGATTACGCTAGGCCACATTTTGAAATTTATGTTAAATACTTGTTTATTTAGTGTTTTAATATTTGAATTGGTGTAATGTAAAGTTACATTAAGTTTAATAAAAGTATTAAACATTGTCATTGTGTTTTCTTTTTTAACAATATAATTAAGTAATTTGTAATCTCCCACTTTCGTTACGATTTCTTACGATTTTTCGTCATTGTATTTCACGATTTCTGCTTTATCTCATCTGGCAACACTACACAAACTCAACGGTATCAACCGGTCCCCGGCCGGCAATGCAAGTGAACGCGATGGGAAATGTTGCCAACCAGTAAAAATTAAATTGTTTATGTTGTCTTGCTCGATAAAATACCTATTATTAAAATAATAAAGTATCTTTAACCTTTCTAAAATACTCATATTTTTTCCTTTTTTTTTCTTAACGCATAACTTTTTTAAATAAAAAGTTTTATAAAATGTATAATTTTTAAAACATTTCTAAAATTGCTAATGAATATTATACGAAATGACAACACTGTCGACAATATCCTAACGAATCGTAGGCACCGTCGACCGTTGTTGTATTGATAGGGGGAAATTGTTGTCGTTCTCTTTTTAATCTAGGGTCATACCATATGTATCCTACTCTATTACATTAAAATTGGCTCCTAAGCCCTTGCCTTGCCAATCCTGTATATTACGGTTAATGTTCGAAATCAGATTAATCTCAGCATTACGCGGTTACTGTCGACATTGACATATTCAGAAGCAACAAGAACTAACCTTCCTTTCCTGACATTATCCAGTAATCCAATCCAAAATGATTTGTATACACCGTGTCCTGCTAAGTTCTTTACATATGGGAAATTTTTTAATTATTAATTTCTCAAATTTTTTTTTTTTAATTTTTGCATGGTCCAAAAACTAAAATGCAAATATGCAATATTAATTTTTTTCAGGCGTACCTATATAAGGCTTGTCACAAAATATAAGTTTTGCCCAGGAGTAAAGTACCTTTATTTAAAAACTGTTATAAAAAAAGTTAAATAGAACTAAGAACCACGTTTAAATATGCAATCACACCTATTTAGGATAAAAAAAACGTTTTTTCTTTTTTAAAACGTGTCTACCATAAGAATGCAAAATTAATTGTAGTTATATGTAATTTAGGATGCTCTGACATACAAATAAATTGTTAATAGCAAGAAGTGTTTAACAGTGACCGTTAAACGCGTTAGAGTTTATAAAGTACATAAAAATGGTGTTACTAACTTCTGTTGTGTTTATTTCTAATTAATTATGTAGAAAAATTTGTAAAAAATAAAAAAATCTTCTTTGTTTTTATTGTATTTGGGTATAATTGCATATTTTAACGTGATTTTTAGTTCTGATCAACTTTTTTTCAAACAATTTTTGATATTGTTAAAAATAAAGGTACTACTCTTGGGCAAAGTTCATATTTTTTAACAAACCTCGTATACGCCTGGAAAAAAATAATATCGAATAGTTACATTTTAGGGTTTAGACCATGCAGAACTTTTTATAAAAATAAAGTTTTCTGAGAAATTATTAATAAAAAAAAATTTATATGTAAAGTACTTAGCATGACACGCCGTATGTAGATACCAACCTGTAAGCAAAAATTATGGATAACTACGATTAGTATTTTTAAAAAGTAAAGATGCTAAAATATTGCATGCAGGACAGTTTTTATCACCTACACTGTCAGTATTCAAATGAAAATTATGACATTTTTTTGTATAATATGGTGTGCAATGGTGCAGCGCGGGGACAAAGGTGCAGTTGCCACGGGAGAATGGACAAGTTATGAAAAAGTCACAACAGCGGTTTCTTATACATAGAAAAAATAGTAAAAGGAGTATTTTTATGTATTCTTAAAAAACCACTATTTTTTAAATTTAATTACTAAGTAATCTAGGAAACAAGTACCACCGTCCATTGTATTAGGCATATACATTTATTACACTGAAAAAGAAAAAAAAAAGAAAATGAAAGGGTTAGGTATAGTAGGTTTTTAAAAACTTAATAAGTTTTTCTAAACTAGCTTGATTACAAATACCTGTCTTTTTTATAAAAATATAAATTTATTACAATTAAATAAATATAAATTTGTGTTTGTTAACATTTTTTAAATAATGTCTTACTAAATTTTAATTAAAACGAAGATATATTTTGGATCTTGTTAGGTTTTAAAAGTCCCTTCTGCCTTGTCAATGTCTTGAAAGCGTATTTCCTACCCTATTTTATTAATAAAACAAACCAGTGGTTTCTATTGTAATATTTGGCAGTAAATAACTTTAAGCCGCAACAAACCGACCCATTAACCAAACCGTCTCAACACTTCGTGAATTTTACTGTACAATTTACATAATTATAATACAGGGGCAAAGATCTGAGATACGCAGAACCACTTTTCTCATTCACGTCTCTTTTGGTTTAAAAAATATACCGAGATAAGTTAGCCTGGGGAAGAGTATTTAAAATTGTTAAATATTTTATGCGTTAGGTTTGGTTTTGTTTTACTACTATAGGACTTTAATATTATATATATATATATATATATATATATATATATATATATATATATATATATATATATATATATATATATATATAAAATTTTATATTTTAAAAAATATTTTTGAAAGTTAAATGGAAATAAAAAAATTAAATTGGTTTTTTTCCCCTTTTAAAAAACCAGTCCCGGGGCCGATTTCGTTTATATTTTTTTTCCGACGGAGATATGGAAAACAAAAACACTTACTGAGGACTTTTTACAAAAAGGTTAGAGATTTTTTGAAAGGTTTTGTAAACCATCATCAACTTTCTTTTTTTAAAACGGACCTGGGTTTTATTTCATTTTTTTTAACCCCCTTTTTATCCCAAGTACAAAAATTTTAACACTTAATATTTATTTAAAATATGGAACGCCCCTTTTGAAATGATGTCTTCCTTTTTATATTGTTTTATGGAAAATATGTTTATTTAACAGAAAAATATAAAGTGTTATACATCATTGTGATTGGGATTATAACTGTTTTAAAAAATGCAATAAATAAAATGCCGTATTTTAAAAAAGAAATGGTTTAACAAAAAAAACGGGCTACGGAAAATCTTCCAACCTGAAAATTTAAAAATTCTTTTTTTCTCATATCTCTTTAAATAACGTTGAAAAATAAAACGAAATAGAAATTTCGTTTTTTTCAGATATTTGGGTACTCGAATTTTACAACTTTCTAATAGCATGTTGTTGTAACCTAAAGCGCCTTTCATGTTTAACGCCGACTCTACGGATTTGAGATACCATGTGTATTGAATCTTGGACTATATATATATATATATATATATATATATATATATATATATATATATATATATATATATATATATATATATATATATATATATATATATATATATATATATATATATATATAGGGTAAGTCTGTGAAGTGGGACCCCCATTTATTGCTTTAAATATTCAAATTGGAAAAAAATATTTTGGTTTTTGCTGCTCTATGTTTTGCGAATAACGTTTTGTATACAGGGTGTATCAAAAAGTCTGTACAAGGACAAAGGTAATGTTTTTAAATGACATCCTATATTGTTTGTTACATTTTTGATTTCTACATAAAATTCTAGATATTTTTTATCTGACATATCATATCCCATATTCAATTGTTTACGAGATATTCTCATTTAAATACAAATTAAGAATAAAAAAATCTGCTCATCTCTTAATGTTGTTTTACGTTTCAATGGTTTAAGCGGTTTTTGTAGAGTGATAAAACAGCCAGAGTAATAATTAATAAGTAATTAGAAATCAAATGACGAGTAGAAATAGGTAAAACCTTAAACAAGAAAAAAACGATTAAAACAATTTTTTTACAGATTAATAAAACTGTCATTATGACATTTTTATTAATCTCATGATATATGGTTATCATGCAATTCTCAAAACCGCTGAAACCATAGAAACGTTCAAATTAAAAGATGGGGGGATTTTCCCCTTTTATATTTCTATTTACATAATATCTCGTTAACATTGAATATGGGGTATGTATCTGAAAAAAAATATCAAATTTTATCGAAAAAAAAATAAAAAAAAATATAAGTATTTAAAAAATTAACTTTTTTTTTTCCCCCCCTTGTCCCCTGTTTGTTGTTTGCAAAATATAATTACTTCTTAGTTATTTGTCTCGGCAGTAACATTTTGTTAGCGGCAACGAATTTTCTATTTCTATTTTTTGACATTTTAGATGTTTGTCATTTAATTTAACTTCTGCATTCCAAATTTTCCCCCCTTTTTTCCCCTAGGGGATCATGGAAAAACCCCCTTTGCAGACATGTGAAAAGGAAGAGACAGCCCCACATCATATGAGTGCCCTGTACTTACATACTGGAGAAAAACAAAACCTCATGGTGGACACTAACCACCAGGAGGCTGGAGCCCCGAAAGAACAGTAAAAAACTACACCTGTCTAAGGTGTCAAACCTTTACAAATACACAAGAGATACAACAAGCCCTGTAGGCTGCAGTGCAGGGGACAAAACCTCAACTTTGTATTTACTTTTCAATCAATCAATCAATCAACCCCTATTTTCTTAGGTCTTAAATCACTGTTTAAAGCTCTTTTTCTTTAAAATTAATTTAAAGTTTAGATAGATACCTAATTACACTTTTAATACGCTTGTCATACAATAAGAACACAACAAACTATGGACGTCAACTCTAGAAACCGATAATTTTTAAATATTTATTAAAACATTTTTTTTTCATAATAATACGCCACCTTATACAAAAATCTAGCTGGATTTTTTTAAATGTGTGCTTAATAAGCTGAAAATTTTTGGATTTGATAAGCCAACTCTGAAATTTTTGGAATCTTACTTAACTATTAAAAAGCAGTTTGTGTTTTGTAATGGGTACAAATCAGACGAATATATTGCAACATCGGGTCTCCCTCAGGGTTCAAACCTGGGGCCGTTATTGTTTTTGCTTTTTATTAGCGATTTGTGTCAAATCATCACGTGTAAAAAGTTACTTTTTGCCGATGACATTACAGGATTCTTACCCATTAAAATACATAATAATTGTGTACTATTACAACAACAATTAAAGATTATTCAGAGGTGGTGCAAGGAAAACATACTCAGTCTTAATACAGCCAAGTGTAAAGTAATGACTTACACTCGTAAACAGCATTCTTTTCAGTATCCCCCCCCCTGACGATAGTACCCTCCACTCTAGTATTCAATTTCTTAAGCCACCGTGTAATTCTGATTTTGAAAACAAGCGCAGGTCAATGCAGATATCTCTTTCACCAGACATCAAACTTATCTTGGATTGGGGCGCCAAAAATCTTGTTCAGTTTAATGCTTAAAAAAAACAGTCATGTTTGTGTCCAAAAAAACTGGAATGCTCACCCCCCTTCATATGAGCGGCCAAGTTCCAGAACAAAGAGCGTTTAATTAGTCGGCGTTATTTTGAGAATAACATCAACTGGCACAAACACATTTCATCCATATTCACAGCTTAAAAAAATTGATTCCTTTCCGACCAAAAAAAATTTCTCTTTTCCCCAAATTTACCTTGATGTATCCCAAATTAGACCCCTTTAGAATATTGTTCTCTTCGGGGGGAAGGCCCCCCTACAAACATAGCATTCTGGACCCATTAAAAAAGGGCCGTTCGTCTTATTAATGATCCAACGAAGGGCTTCCTCTCCTTGCCCATCGTCGAGCTGTGGGGATCTGTCGCCTTCTAGGTTTTTCCCTTTGCTCAGAGGTTGGCCAGTATCATTCCTTTTGGGACCCCAACAGGAAACGTAGTGCAACTTTTATGCATCCTGTTACAGTTCAATTAGAGGGCCCCCCCTTTCTTCGTTCCTTTTTCCCCCCATTCAAGACTAGGGAAACCCGCCCGCAGAAGTTTTTCCTTCCCCCCAATCTCCAAAAATTTAAGTCCCGTGTGAACAAACTCCCCCCACCACCGAAGACACCCACGGTACGTTAGTATTTGGCATCGGGGATGTCGAAGAAAAAAAATTCAATTCCATTTTGGGGGTGGTTTTAGAGAGAACTGGTTCCTAAAAATAATCAAAAAAATTTTTCGGGGAAGACACTTGGCTTCATTGGCGTAATAGTAGGAATTTTAACAATCAACGAGTTCAAATCCGTACCCTACTTACGTACGTTCAAAACTTAAATATGCTTCGTTAATTTGGAATCCTTACTATAATTGCATATAATTGAAAAAAAAAAAAAAAAATATAAATATATATATATATATATATATATATATATATATATATATATATATATATATATATATATATATATATATATATATATATATACAAAAAAAAAAAATATATATATATATATATATATATATATATATATATATATATATATATATATATATATATATATATATATATATATATATATATATATATATATATATATATATATATATATATATATATATATATATATATATATATATATATATATATATTAATATATAATTTAAAAAAGAAAAATTTTTAAAAAAAAATTTTTTTTTCAAGAGCGTTGCTCAGATTACCGGTCTTGTTCAAAAAAGGTTTTGAAAGCTTGAACTGCGAAGGTGTGTGCCTCCATAATATTTTTGTTTAAATTGCTGCGGGTTTATTGCCTGAGCTGCTGGATCGATTAAATCTCTTTGTTTGGGGGTTGTAGAAATTTGTTCTTTTTTGTAAAAGAGCTCGAACTAATGTTATGTTAAAATCGTCGAATAATTTTATGTGTTCCAGTTTCTATAAAATTTCAAAGATTGTGATATTTTTTTTTTAAATCTTAATAAATTAAAACGAAGGACCGATGTTAGTTAATATTTTGATTTTTGTTTTTTTGTTTCTTACCAAATTTTTTTTTTTAGTATTGTTAATGTTTATTAAGTTCTTATTTTTATTGTTTATTTATATTGCTTTGTAAAAAGGGGACTTGTTGGGCAAAAAAGTTTTTTTTATTATTAAATATCGATTAATCTCAATAACCTAT